>JASDQU011314852.1:14478-24538 GCA_032191745.1 Picea mariana | reverse complement strand
ATAACTATTATCTTTCATCATATATATTATTAGCATACAACTCTTTTAACATTTTTAAATTTAAACTATATAATTTTGCTTTTCATAACCATTTTTCTTTTAACATTTTTAAATTCAAACTTTGTAATTTTGTTTTGGTAACTATTTTTCTTGTTGATAATGTTATTATCAAAACTTTAATTTCCATAACCATATTAATGTGTTTATGGTGTAATGTTTATAATCATTAATATGTGTATTCTATGTTTTTAACAAATATGTAAAATTAATAGTGTTATCAAATTTGTTATCATTGAATGTTTAAGTAAAAAAAATTTAAATTTGGCTAAAAGATAGAAATTTTTTTACCAAAAATTCAATAATACAAAACAAATTTATAAAAGATGTCAAAAATTGCATGTTCTCCTTATTTGTGAGATATGTATACCTTCAAATTTAATTTATAAAAAATGTTATGTTTCATGTCATTTTCATATTTCTAGATAATTATACTTTTACAATTTCAAGTGTCTACAATTTTATGATTAAAAGCTTCAACTTTCATAACACTATTAATGTGTTTATATTGTAGTGTTGACAATCTTAATATTTTTTACAAATTTTGCATGTCTACAATTACAACTATTAATGTGTCTATATTTTAGTGTTGGCAATCATTTAGTTAATTTTTTTTTTTTTAACAAATTTTGCAACAATTACAACTTTCTGAAAGTTCTAGTCCACAACAACACTTTTGCAAATCCAAACTACAATTTTGTAAATATATTTAGCTTATTAACTTTTTATTGTTTTCAACACTCCCTCTTTCTTAATGGAAAATCATTTCCATCCATCCCAAACATTACTCTCAACTTTTGAATTCTTGTTTTCTTAAAACTTCCATGAACTTGTATGTCACTTGGTTAGTGATCTAACATCATTCTTCCTTAATTTCTTCATCTTTTTGCAATTGATTTAAATATTGAACCTTAATGCATTTTGTCCTTCCATGAAACATGACATTTTTTTATGTATCCCAACAACTCTAAATACATTCCTCGAAATCGTGTAGTCAATCCCCCTTATATTTTTCCTAATAGAAACAACACAATTATTTATTGTTTCTTAACATTTAATAACATTACTAAAAATCGTATTTGAAATGCATTATCAAATGTAAACCTCTTGAAACTAAGATACTTGGAATCCATAAATCATATAAACATAAAATTCTCATCATTATCATATTCTTAGCCCTTAAATTTATTTAATGATCTCCATGGTGCAAAAATCTTTTTGTTGCTCTTCAATTGTCATTTCTATTACAAAGATATATCCTAAAACTCATATGACCACAAAATTAATATGAAATGAAATGGTTGTTATTTAAATAAAACTTTAACAAATTTAATATAAAATAGAATTATTTTTATTTAGATAAAACGTCCAACTACTTATTGGTATGAATTTTTATTCACAAGTTTCTTTGAATCATCATCTTTGTTTAACTTTATTGAACCATTCATATGTCCTAAAAAAAATTCAACTAATTATCTAAATAACTAATTATCTAAATAATAGATAATTAAACCTATGTTAAAATAAAAAAGAGTTTGAAAAACATTTTATCACATCACTCCTAAGCTTGTCATATCAAACATCTTCATTACTTTCCTTAATCACTTTCACATATAAGTTTAGAGTGAATGAAATTCTTATTTGAGAAGTACTTATTTACTGGAGTGTTATCTCTTCATTACTTCAAACCATAGAATACTTCCGACAATCAACACATTAAGTGTTTCTTTACTACTTCCATAAATAGGAATCGATCCATATACACTTCTTTAATGTGTTATTTGCAACCATTCAATAGCCAATCTAACTAAAACAAGGCTGCATGGCAGCGTATACCTGCCACTATGCAGGTATAATAAAATAAAACAATAGTTGTATTGAATCCACCGCATGTGTCGAGATGAATAACAAATTGATTTGTTGAATATGACAAGCAAGCGTCATCTCATTAAAGGACGTTGAGCCTTATCTCATTAAAGGATGTTGAAGATCCTTTCGCAGTCGTTGAAGATCCTTACGCAGCCGCGACAATAAGAGATCCATTTGAACAACTAATCACAATTTAGAAAAATGTTTTAAAATAATTAAAAAAATTCAAATTGTAATGTTATACCTTTAAAAATGCTCAAAACTATTTTGGTCAAACCCCAACTAATAGACGATCAATAACATATCCAATACTATATACCACCGTAAGCGACAATTATAATAACCAATATCCCTTCACATTATTTTGAATGATCTTAAAAAAACCTAATTTCATAAAACATTTAGATTATACATTGTAAAACGCTCGAACTTATATTTAAGGTTAACACTCAAAATTTGTAATATAAAAATAAAACTTATATTTAAGTTTAACCCTTAAAAAAATTGCGAAAACAAAAATACAAATGCCATCAACTTTGAATTGTACAAAATATTATATTATTTTATTTTAACTTTAACACTCAATTAGTTGTGAAAGAAAAAGTACAATTGTCATCCATTTGAATCCTACCTACAAAATATTATTTTATTTTATTTAAATGTGCCTAGGAAAAAGGTACCCATTAAATGAGAACAATAAAAAAAAAATGCATATCCATGCCGAAAAAGAAAGGGTTATTTATTTAACAAGATGGGCTCCCAACTTTTGACAATATATATAAAAAAACAAGAAATATTTATTACAATTACATTAGGGGAAGTGAAAGCAGCAATAAGACTTCAAAGTTTTTGACCAATAAGATATCACATAAATGAGATTTAAAATTTAAAATAAATAATTATTTTTTAAAACTTTGGATAAATGGGTGTATATTTTATGGTCAACCATGAACTAATAGAAAGTCAAATCTAACTCAAAGCTATATACCATGCCTATCCGCAGGTATAATAATTGCTAAAAAAGTTCATATCTATTATCAGTTTGACTTTTCTTCATTATCATATTTTTTTCCACAAAAATTACCTTTTGCCACTAATATTGTGTTATACTTACTTCTTAATGTCATTTAATGTGTTTTTTCTAATATACTCGTTTACAATGAGTTTATTGTTTTTAGGTAAGGAAGTTTCACCAACTCTCTTTGAAATTAAATTCATCTCTAACTTTACTACTATTTCTGTTCCATATCATCATTCACGTTAATATTATATACATGTATTATAAGATTTAACTAATTTATAATTAAAATTTTAAATTTAAATAATCAACATAACAATGTTTATTAAAACTTATAACATATATTATTTGTATTTTGAAGAAAATATATTAAATAGATAAGTGAAATCTTAAAGATAAGTAATTTAAGAATAATTATATCACCATGCATAATTCATGAAATTTTTGCACAGTAAAGTAAGTATATTTCAAAAAAAACATATAAATTTATATAAAATATAGAATTCATATAAAAAAACATATAAATTTATTTAAAATGTAAAATTAATGCAAATATATAAGAGAATTTTGTATTAAAAATAATATTTAATTAAAAAATAAAATACAAAAATTTGTTGGGAAGTTTTTAAGAACTTTATAGAATTAAATCAATATGTATGTTTGATGTTATAAGTGCATGTGTGTTAATGTTAAGGAAAGAAGATTCTAATCAGTATATACATTTTAGTATATATATAATAAATGGTGGTAATAGAAAGATAGGAATATGATTGTTGTAGGTAGCAATCCACATCGTGACTTTTTCATTGTGTGGCATGTAATTGCAATGGTAAATAGGTAAGGTGGCAATTAGTAGGTTTTTTTTGTTTGATTCCTAGTTTGTCTAGTTTCTAGTTTCTGACATAGTATCATAGGCAAGTAGTTAGGAATACTAAGCCATGTGTATAGCTTGATAGATATTTGAGATAACAATCCACACATTAAGTTGAACCAGTTCCCAGTATAAAAAGGGAAGGTAGTTGAGTTGTAGGAGAAGTTCGCTAACATGTGGAATGGAAATGCTATAGATAGTAATCCACACATTAAGTCAAACCAATTCCCGTGATGAAAAGGGTAGGTAGCAAAGTTGTAGGATCAACCTACTGACATGTGGCAAGTCCAACATGTAGCTAGCATGTCAATCTTTTTACAATGATGACCTCAAAGCATTCGTATTTATAAATTTATAATGAGTAAGGTGAGCACATAGATACAATTGTTCATCTTTTCAACCAGAGAGGATGAGAAGAGAGTGACAGTACAAGTTTTTCTCTGTAAAATTTCAGATGTTTTTGACCTCACAAGAATGGGAAATTACTTTAGTTCCCTTATGATAATTCTACTCCAGCTTAGCTCTCATATAAGTTCTCTGTAAAATTTCAGATGTTTTTGACCTCACAAGAATGGGAAATTACTTTAGTTCCCTTATGATAATTCTACTCCAGCTTAGCTCTCATATAAGTAGCTCACATCATAATCAACTAGATGTAGAATAACAAAGTCTCTACTTTGGAATGAAAGTAAAACAACTTATTGCCACATGATTCAACTACATTGTCCTCCTACTATATTGGAGTTTAATTGAATTCCTCTTATGTAAATTAGTTTTTCTAACTCTTTCTTTTTTATTGGCAAGGGTAAATGGAAAGTCGAGATTGGAGGAGCCGAAATGGGAGAGGGTCTAGGGCTTTTGTCAGGCTTATTCTACGTGGTATTCACTTTCTCGATGACCAGTTCTCACAGGCTAGTAGTTATGGGGGAATATTTAGTTGACTATGGTGAAAGTGACATATGGGATTCTCTCATGATTTTTCACACAGATGAGGAGGTTCGAGAGATATGGCGCTACTCTAGGGATTTCAGTATTACGGTCAGAGATGAGACGTCGATCCTCCCTCTAGACAAGGAGAGAACAAGTGGTGAAAGGTTAGTGGGGAGTAAATCCATTGCAGTATAAACCGAGCTAGGGGTCTCGATCTGGTCTTAAAAGTGCACGCAAAAATGAACGTCGGTTTTGATATTGGAGTAACTTCGGGCACTACCGACTCCCCTGGTAATGGTTTTCAAACTCAGCGAAAGCAAAAATGTATCAAGGTTGGGGCGGGAAAAGTGAGTATGGTGATAGGCTTTGATGTGGGGTTAGAGAGGGTAGAGACTCTGTCCAATTTGGCCCTAGTCGGGAAGTTTATGGGAAAGACTGTTTCAATGAGCCATTTAGTTTGTTGGTTGGAAACTAGTTGGAGGAAGATGTTGGTCTATATCCCAAGTTTTCACATATTGGTCAAAGGTTGTGTTAGCACTAAGATTCACACTTAGATTGGTGTAAGTGCAAGCCCATTTCCCATCAGAATATAAATGGATTAAATTGATTTGGGTAGGTGGATCAACAAGACTGGGAAAGAAAGGGAGAGGGCAACAACTTGTCTACAGAGGCATTCCATTGGGAAAGGATTCATAACATCCTACAAATCAAAGGCAAAAAAAATGTATATCAGAAAAAGGGATACATAATGATGAGTAGAAGCATGGTGAATATGAAAAAAGGAAGAACATCCATTGTACAGAAATCCATTATGCAAATAGATAAAGATTGCTTTGACAATAAACAATGATTTAATGGGCAAGCTACAACAGATCCATAAATGGCAACTATTATTCTCAAAACCTGCAATATGTTAAAGAAAGAAGATAATAAAGAAATGGAAAAACACAGAAGACAATCTGATAACAGCTCTCATGAATATTTAATGGCAAAAAATGTCATTACAAACAGGCCCTCAGGCTTACACATGAGCAACTAAAACTACTCCTCCAGCTCTTTCCTCTCTTGGCTCATGAATCCAACCCCTTCTTTATCAAAACCCACTTTCATATATAGTTAATGATCTCTATCTACACTAAGGAGGCCGAAACCAAGGAGATACATAGGATCCTCCTCCATTTAGGAGTCTTGTTACAAAAGATTCCAACAAAAACCTAACAAATTCCTATCTTTAGAGATCGTGTCTAATGAGATAAATTCCTTTTGAAACATGTCATTTTGCTTGATCTTGAGATGGAACGCATATCCCTCATGTCTAACTAACTCCTGGGAGACCATTCGAACGTTCCTTGACAGGTGGAAACCTCCAAACAAGGTGAATATCCAATAACTATGCAAAACAAAGAGTTTGCAGCACCAGTTTGCAGTGCACTAGTGTTTTAATTATATCTTTCAAATGCCAAACTGGGCCAGGCTGAATTTTTGTCAGCAGGTCAATTCCATTATCATGCTCCTCCACAAAAAAGTTCAGAAAAACCCACATCACCGTTTGGGATTTATGATCAAATATTTAGGAGAAACTACTATAGGAAATGAGTTTGCAACGCTAGTCTGCCAGTTCGCAGCACCAACTAAAACATAGCTTGCACACTTCGAGAAGGTTGTTAGTTGATGGTATGAAATAATCCCTAGAGAATTGGTTAAATTGTAGGCTCTGAAAACCATAAATCCTCCTTGACATGATCCTATAAACCTTATGACTCGAAAAACAAAACCAAGGTAAATTTTTTTACCATACAATCTTATGTGTTAACATCTGGCTCCACAGGGGATGGCATGCTCCCTGTGAGTTGCCAAGAACATGCAGTTCTAGAGCCTTATCCATTCCATTTCTGCAATCTGTACTATGTCTATGCCTTGACAGTACCTCTGATCATTTATTGAAAACTGAAAATAAAACACTCACTGCAAACAAAATGCTTGCATAACAAGCTTATTTATATACATAATCCTACTCTAAACTACCCAATTGAATAACTTTGCTTAATTGAAGTCATACTTCCAATGCAGCCAGGTGAGTATCAAACTGATGAAAATAGCTCCTTCCATGCAATTGTTCGAAAGAATTTTCTAGTGATATGAAGCTTGCAACAAGAGGTTAATAATCAATGGATACTTACAACTATGATATGAAATCATACCAACAATTGGATCATTAGAAACCTTTGAATAATATAACTCTATGTAAAAATCCACACGATCATGAAACTTATGACAAGACATTTCTAGTTGGTTAAGAAAACCATCTTGCTCCTCTGTGAAGGTTGATTCATCCATAAAATGATGGTCCTCATATGCTTCAAAAATACTCATGTGTTGTTTGATGTCTTTTGTAAGTGCAGGTACAGAAATGATAGACATTTCCTCGCTGATCCTTGGATTTTCCTGCTCATCAATAAGTGATAAAGAGAATTCCAACTGTTGTTGCAATTCTTCCTTATCTTCTTCACTATATTCCCGTGGCTTAGATTCAAAATTGTCACATGTTGATATATCGATCTGCTCATTATCATTTGAATACTCAAAGGAAACAATTTGATTTTCATGAAAACTTAAAACAGTGGATACATTTGATACAATGTCAAAAGTATCTACATCCTGCTTATCACTTTGAAGATCATCATCCTCTTGATCATTATGAAAAGTGTCTTCTACTGTAGCATACTCTTTGGGACTATTTGATCCTTTAATCAGCAAATTGAATTCATAATAGCATTCTTGATCAAGGAAATCAACTGCAAATTTCTCTTTGCAAAACAAACAAAATGCAGCATGAAAATGTCTTAGTGAAGTAATACAACCAACCGGGAGTGATCTACACCAATCAGGAGTTGCTCCATCTAAAGAGTATGTAAACAATTTGATGAGGACATCTTCATGTATAACTTTCAACTTAAGTATGTACTCATAAAAATCTAGTAAAAACACAGCTGGCATTTTCCAATTTTCCCCTCTAAACCTAGGAAGGCATCCTTCCCATTCACTTCTATCAGGCACAGGGTTTGGAAAACCATATATAATTTAGAAATCACAAAATGCATACCTCTGAGCAATAATCTTGTCCATTTCAAACCAGTGGAGTCACCCATAGATTCATCTATGATGAAGTTGGAGTCGTCAGGTAGAAGATTGCAGTCAAGCTTGTCTCATGCTCCTGTCTACTATCAAGAGTTGGATATGATCGTTGTTGTTCTCCCAGGGAAGATTTCTTCACTTCCGTCCTTGAGAACGACGCCAAAAATGTTAGCACTGAGAGTCACACTTAGACTGATGTAAGTGCAAGCCCATTACCCATCAGAATATAAATGGATTAAATTGGTTTGGGTAGGTGGATCAGCAAGACTGGGAAAGAAAGGGAGAGGGAAACAACTTGTTTGCAGAGGCATTCCATTGGGTAATGAGTCATAACATCCTACATATCAAAGGCAATCAAACTGCATATCATACAAAGGGATATATAATAATCAGTAGAAGCATGGTGAATATGAAAAAAGGAAGAACATCCATTGTACAGAAATCCTTTCTGCAAACAGATAAAGATTGCTTTGACAATAAACAATGATTTAATGGGCAAGCTACAACAAATCCTTTGTTGTTCATGAATCCATCCATCAATGGCAGTTATGATCCTCAAAACCTGTAATATGTTCAAGAAAGAAGATAACAAATAAATGGAAAAACACAAAAGACAATCTGATAACAACTCTTATGAATCTTTAATGGCAAAAAATGTCATTGCAAACAAGCCCTCAAGCTTACAAATGAGCAACTAAAACTGCTCCTCTAGCTCTCTCCTCTCTTGGCTCATGAATCCAACCCATTCCTTATCAAAATCCACTTTCATATATAGTTAATGATCTCTATCTACCCTAAGTAGGTCAAAACCAAGGAACTACATAGGATCCTCCTCCATTTAGGAGTCTTGTTACAAAAGATTCCAACAAAAACCTAACAAATTCCTATTTTTAGGGATCTTGTCTAATGAGATAAATTCCTTTTGAAACATGTCATTCTGCTTGATCTGGAGATGGAACACATTTCCCTCATGTCCAACTAACTCCTGGGAGACCATTCGAACCTTTCTTGACAGGTGGAAACTTCCAAACAAGGCGAATATCCAACAATTATGCAAAATAGAGAGTTTGCAACGCACTGGTGTTTTAATTATATCTTTCAAATTCCAAACTGGGTCAGGATGAATTTTGGTCAGAAGGTCAATTCCATTATCATTCTCCCCCACAAAAAATTTCAGAAAAACCTACATCACCATTTGGTATTTATGATCAAATATTTAGGAGAAACTGCTACAGGGAATGAGTTTGCGGCGCCAGTCTATCAGTTCACAGCGCCAACTAAAACATAGATTGCACACTTCGAGGAGGTTGTTAGTTGATGGTATGAAATAATCCCTGGAGAATTGGTTAAATTGTAGGCTCTGGAAACCATAAATCCTCCTTGACATGATCCTATAAACCTTATGACTTGAAAAACAAAACCAAGGTGAATTTTTTGACCCATACAATCTTATGTGTTAACGGGTTGGATTTGTTTTGAATTGAAGTCTTTGAAAGACATGGAGGCGATACTAGGTAGGGATTGGATTTGAGGCCCTTCAAGTTTAGTCATGAAGTGGTGGCATTGAGGTTTCAACCCTCAAACTGAACCTTTCGTTATTCAACATATATGGGTGTTACTACCAGGGTTACCCTTGGAGCTATGGTTAGGTCTGATATTGGAATCAATAGCAAATTCCTTAGGAAAAATCACTATCTTGATGAGAAAATCATGCAACATGAAGATAAAAGGGTGGTAAAGGTACTTTTTGAACTAGATATTAGCAAATGGATCTTGTCGAAACTAGACGTGGTTTGGAAGCTTGATTGTTTCTCTTAGATCCTAGCCTATTGGAAGGTGTCGGTCATATGTATTGGTTGTCGAGAGATAGGGTACCTCAGGAGAGATTTCCTAGTCTTTATGGATTTTCCAAAGGCAAGGAAAGGATGGGTAAAGAAAATCTATGTTTTCGTCACTGATGAGGTGGTCAAAATTCCATCTACATGAGTCCAAAAGGGAGGGAGTGGGGAAGCGATGGATGACCAGTCCTAGAGGAATTTTGAAGACTAGCATCCTCAAGACAAGGGTGGAAAATTGCTTATGGATGAGTTGATAGCACCAAAGGCTCAAGATGTGTTGAATCCCTCTACTCCTCGAATCGCTTCCCTAGTTCGAAGGCTCCTGAAGCCCCTCCTATGGAA
>JASDQU011314852.1:0-11018 GCA_032191745.1 Picea mariana | reverse complement strand
TAATAGAAGGGATCTTGACTGCTTCTTTTAAGGGAACATTTACATGCATCTTCGACAAAGCTCCTTCAAAATCAAAATCAAGGGTAATCTTATCAGCTTTGGGTGTTTTGGGAGGAAGAACCTCAGGAGATTTCAACTGATCATTTGTAGGTTGCTTCGGGTTCTTTCTCCGGTACACTTGGAATTCTTGCTTTTTAAGATTTTCTCGTGACTCTTGGTCCAAGTTGTTAATTATTGCTAATCTTGCTGCTCTGGCTGCTTCCTTCAGGGCTTGTTGATGTTCTGCATCAGTTATATTTATCTGAGGGAAACTTGAAAAGCAGTCGAAGTTGTTGATTTGTTGCTGGCTAGCATTGTAAGGACACTCATTCTCCCAATGTGCTTCACTGCATTCCAGACACCAAGGATTTTCATCGACTACATTTGTAGGGGCCAGAGTACTAGGGACTTCATTTTCATTCTTTGGTTTGTAAGTTTGGTTCCCCTTCTGGAATGGCCCTTTGAATGGAGGTCTAGGTGCCTGGGTCTGGGATTTTTCAAGTCTTACGATCCGGTTCATCATTTATTCTTTATTTTCATGATGCTATCCACTGAAGCTTGTAGCTTACTGATAATGGTGTAGAGGTCCGAAGTAGGCTCAGCGTTGTGTACCACTTTCTGCTTGGTGTCTATTTTCCCCCTAGGGTTGGCAAAGGGCTCAATCTTGGATGAAAGGAGATTTCCTTCNTCTGAGGAAGATTTGTTCGAGTCTATCCATGGTTTTGATGCTTCCATCAGGCAGGCCAAGATACCAACGTCTTGCAGCATCATAAAGGGTGGCAGAGAAGAGCTTCATGACCAAGTCCTCAGCATCATCACTAATGGGGTGAAGCTGAAAAAACGCCCAGAAGTTACTCATATGCTCTTCGGCACTAGTAGCATCAGTGCCGGTAAACTTAGGCAACCACTTCTCATATTTAGGTGGCATTTGCCTAGGGTAGCCAGGTATGGATAACATGTCTAATGGCTTGAACAAGGTAGATGACCATTGTCTCTGATTGTTGAATGGGTTTGTAGTACCGGTCTGAGAAGTAGACATGTTTAAAGGAAGTCTCTTTCCAAAAAGTGACTTAACAACAGGTGAATTAGCAGGAGGCTTCCTTCTGAAAGCTATAGGAGGGTTATTGAACCTCCTTCTGGTTTGTGGAGTCACCAGATAGTTTTCCTGAAACTATCAAAGAATAGGAGAATAAAGTCTTAGTGGAGTCGCCAGGTAAGCTTGTAAGAGAAAGGTATTTGAGGCTAGGCTTACCAAAGGTTTTGTCGTTGAGGAAGATTGACTCAGTTTCCCCGGCAACAGTGCCAAAATGTTATCATGCAGTTTGTATTTTAGGTTACAAGGCTAAAGGTTAAGGGTCAAACTGGTGTAACAGGAACCTCTCCACCCAATGTCACCTCGATGGGGGGCTCTTTCTATTTAGGGAGGTTAGCCCAAGGGAGACGTCCCCGGTAACCTAGGGTTTGAAGAGGCAAAGAGTAAAAGGTCAAAAGTTAAGGTTATCCCTCCTCGTAGGTTACCACCAGTATCAGATAATCCAACTAATCAACCAATAAAGAAGTGAATTCCCTGTTGAGAACACGTGCCCGGAACAAGACAATAATAACACAATATATATGTATTTGTAGGTTATAATTCAAAGGATTAGTACTTCTGGACTATCTGATTTTAAGCAATATAATAGATAAGATGAGGTCAACGTTTTACTAGTTAGCCAATGAAAAATCACCAATTCATCAATATCTATCACAGGATGACCAAGCCAACAGTATTATCAATAAAAAATGACTCAATAAATGCTTGACGTCATCATTAATTGCTGAGTTAGAGGGCTTGCTGCGTCAGGTATGATGTCATCCCTAGTTAGTGGTGTTACAGTTAGTTAGGGTCTCCTTGAAGTGTCATCGTACCATTCTCGCTCATACTTGCCACTTTCCATTACTTCTTCCCTTCGTTTCCCCATCTTTTAGTTTTTCAAGCTTGTTGACCCAATAAGGGTGTGTAGTTCATTTCATGGGAAGAAGGGGCCACTAGGCTCGAAGGTGCCCTGTCAAAAACATTATGCAATAAAAGCTCAATTTGGGGTCCCAAGAGCAATGAAACGCCTCTTTAGAAAAAGTGAGGGACCCATAAAATAAATAACTAATTAATTAATGTTACTTTCCTAGGTAAAGTGTTTGTGGGCTATGCACTTCCCTTTTAGTGCCCCTTATTGTCTTCAACTTGGAAAAGCATGCAAACCAAGGTAGAACATTTGTGGGCTATGCATTTCCTTTTTAGTGCCCCCTATTGTCTTCAACTTGGAAACACATGCAAAATAAATGGATAATAAAGGGCTTGGAAAAATATGCTTTAAAAACAAAAAAGAGGAAAACGATGTGGCCAACCCTCAACGAAGGCACCCATAAATGAGACAATATGAGCCCTTGTGTGTCATGAAACCCCATACCTAGAAGTCTAACCATATCCACCTCACATTCATTACATAACATAGAAAGGATTCTCCTTGGGAACATCCCCTACTTGAGGAATTGGTTCACCCAATAGGGCATTATGACACCCCTCCCATATCTAAATTTTGCAAATTGTATAAGGTCTTTGAGCATTTATTTATTTTGAAAAGTGGGGGATTTGACACACATGTTTGTGTGGTTCTTTTATTATATATGGCTCACTTGGCATGATACTTGTGACTTGTGGATCCTTGGAGGGCATACTTGTTTGTCTGTTCAGGTCCTTGATAGGTGAAAGCTTGATCATGAAGGCACAAGGTCACTTGGACCTTCATTCGGGCATGAATCCCATAGGTTGGATGATGTGCACCTCTCTCTAGACACATAGGAAGAGTAACGTTGCCTTTGGAGGCACTTGGACACCGTGAGATGACCATGTCCTAGCTCATTTCACCCTAACGATGGCCTTGGAAGGCCTAAAATGTCACACCTTATGCCCTAGATGTCACATGGGTTTAGGGTTTTGATGGGGTTTCTCATGGTTGATGGTGATGGTCATGGTTGTATGGAGAGAGAGACACTTGGCACATGCTAGAGCACTTGGTGGCATGATTCGTGGCCTTTGGAGGCCCAACAATCTTCATCAAAGGCTCAGTGTCTCTCCTAGAGGCCCTACGTCACCCTTTAGGGCATGACGTCACCCCTAAAAGGGGATTTTCTTTTTGTAAATTTTAATTTTAGAATGTAAAAGGACAAATAGGGAAGTCGACCTCTCTAATTTGATGTTGACTTTTCAAAAAGTGGCCAAAAGGGTTTTAGGTAACCTTGTATGAATAGAGGTCACCCCTTTGTCATTTGGATCATAACTCACTTGAGAATTACATATTGCATGGTTGAAATTGTTTCCCTACTTGGAAATTTTAATCTTTCTTTCTCTTGAATCTCTCTTGTGAATGCTTGTTACTTGTCTATTGGAAGGAGGTCTAGCGCTATCTCTTGGATGTCTTGTTCTTGCTATTGTGGTGGAATATTCTTGGTAAAAGAGGGTTTCTTCATGTTTTTTTCTTAGAAAGGAATTTTTGCATTAATTGTGTTTTTATCTTCTTGTCTCAAGTTGTATTTGTCTAAACCCTTGGAGGAGTATAAAGGCATACACCCTCCACTAAGATCTATCATTATTGTCTTGAATAAGCTACTTTGCAAAGGTTGCTAGGAGGAGTAAAAGGGTGTACACCCTCATAGATTTACCTTGTTAGGTTTTGTTTTCTCTAGGGAGTAAAAAGGCTTACACCCCTAGAGAAGTAAAAACTCTAAATCTTACACAAGAGACTCCATAACCCAATTGAAAAGTCACTAGTCTTTTTTCACTGGAGATATAAAACCATTGCATTGGTATACGTGAAAATTGAGGTATTGCAATTATTCAAGTTGGAATCCATTCTTCATACCATAAGCTTTCTTGTGCTTCAAGGGCTTCTTCTTTATCCTTGTAATTATGTTTTTTGTTACAAATTAAATCTACAACCATTAGGGCTGCTGCAAAATCACATTTTCTTCATCTATTTCTCACTATTCTACCACTGAAATTTGCTTACAAGCTACCATTATTAAACTACTTGTCATTGGCTATCATTTGGGTAGATTGCTTGTTGATTTTGGTGGCTAAAATTTGTTGTTGTAGCAATTGTTTTCTACAGCCACTTGGTTTTCAAAATAACTTGTTGATAACATCGTATAACATCCACTAATCACCACTAAAATCTTGCTTTAATCATTGGAAGTTTGACTAGTCATTGCTAGCTTTATTTCTAATATTTTGTACTAGATTTTGGATGGTTAAATATGCAGCTATTAACATCTTTTATTGTTGATCTATATATCTCTATACTGATGCAATTTGAGACATCAAGGATTCTTGCTTGATTCCCTTTGGTTTAAGGCTTCTATGTCTATCACTTGTCTTGTTCTGGGTAGAGCTAACTTTGTTTTTGCAGGTACACAACACTTGGAAACCATTCTCCCTCTACAAGACTCATTCTCAAGCCTTACTCCTTTTCCAATCTTGACCTATAGGGGTGTCCATTGAATCACTCTCTTACTTTCCATCTCAATGCCCCTAGGGTAACCGGGATTCCCCCCTTCTGTTGATTTCATCATCACTAAAGCGAGGGTAGTGTGTATCTAAGGTGAAACTGGGTAGGTACTCCCATAGTTGTCTCACCTTTGTGACTTAGGTTGGGATTTTTCCAAGCTACAATTCATGCGATAACAAACCATATGTGGACTGAAGGACTTATTAGGACTCATTATTTGATGATGGGGTTTTGAGGGAGGATAAACTTATTCTAAGCGATGACTTGAACTTGACAATATCCCCAAGAGAGGTTTGGGGGAATTAAACAAGGCAAGATTTGTTAGCACACTATTTTTCCCATCAGTTTGAAGAATCTAAGCTTGTTGACATAGAACTTGTTCTGGTGGCTTAGGCTTGGAGGGATGGTTGAAGTGGTGCATTGGGAGTTTCAAAGCGTTTAAACAATTTTTTGTTGACAGAGCATTTGGTGGAGGAAATTTAATGGTACAAGTCTTCTATAGGAGTGGGTGGTTCTTTGAAGTATTGTCCAATTATTCTTCAACTGGAAAAAAGATGATGAGAAACCCCCATGCCCCTTTAAATTTAATCATGTTTGGATAGGAGAGGAGGATTTCTAGAGGCTTATTCATGATAACTGGAAACCTTTTAATCCTTCAACAAGTGAAACTGCAATGTCTCAATTCGTGGCAAATTTGAAGCTTGTCAAGAAGCTAGTTGAAGATTGGTACAAAAAGAAAAGGGCTTCTTGTCAGGTTGATTTGTTGAAGGTCGAGGAGAATATAACCAGGCTCTTCTCCCAAAATTTGGTGGGGGTATTTACCCCTGAAGAACGGAAAGAGCTCAAAGCTCTGGAAGAATAGAAACATTGTCTCTTGGCCATGGAAGAAACCACATGGAGGCTCAAAAGTCAGGCCATTTGGCTCGAGGACGGGGACAATAATGCAAATATTTTTCACAAATTTGTTTCCCACATAAAAGCGTTCAATACCATTTTGGAATTGGATTGTCCATATGGTACTAAAATTAGGTCTTTCAAAGAAATATCGGTTGTTGGGATGACTCATTTTGAAACCCTTTTCATGGAACCAGTGAAAAATCACATAGTTGAGCATATGAGTGTGATTTGATTATTCCTTAGGTTTTGTTTATCAAAAAATGAACAACAAGATGGAGGCCCTAGTTACAAAGCATGAGTTGAAGGAGGTACTAACAGGTTTCAAAAAGTCAAAGAGTTTGGGTCCAGACGGTTGGACAATGGATTTTTATATTGGTTTTTATGATCTTTTGGAAGAAGAAATCCTTAGGGTAGTGGAGGAGTCGAGAGTTTTTGGTAGAATCTCGGGAGCTCTCAGTGCAATATTTTTTCTTTGACTCCTAAGAGGTCGAACCCAATCTCCTTTGGTGACTTCAAACCTATTTCACTTTGTAACCTCATTTACAAAGTAATAACTAAAATAATTGCTATCAAAAGCACAGTGGTCTTGTTGACATTTATCTCAGAGGAATAATTTGGTTTTCTCTTTAACAAACAGGTATTAGATGCATTTGGCTCAACACAGGAGGGTTTGCATACCAATAGGATAAAAAAACTATCAACAACATTTATGAATCTTGATATGGCCAAAGCCTATGATAAAGTCAATTGGACTTTTCTCAAGTTGGTCTTGCTCCAAATAGGCTTGAGGCTAGAGGTATTCAATTGGATCTTGGGTTGTGTGTCATCGACTTCATTTATGTGTTGGAATACTGAGTGGGGGGGGTGAATCAGTATGAGCACTTTTACCACTTTTAACCATAATATATAAACTTCAACTTTATCAACATTATATCATCAATGTATCATCTATGATTGCATTCAATATATCATGAACATATAAACATCGCATCAAATACAAAATACACCAGAATTTACGTGGAAACCCAAATGGGAGAAAACCACAAAATGCTTTCTTATATATCAAAGAATACATTCATTGGAAGCACCAAATTCCCAATTCTCCAACTGCAAATGGAAGGAGGCTACGACCCCCTATTTACAAGCTCCAACCTGAAGGAACTACAACTCCCTGAATTCTCTGGCTTCAACCAGAAGGAGGCTACAACCCCCTGATTCTCAAGATCCAACATGAAGGAAGCTCCAATTCCCTGAATTATCTGGCTCCAACCAGAAGGAGGCTACAACCCTCTGATTCTCGGGCTCCAAACTGAAGGAAGCTCCAACTACCTGTGTTCTTCGGCACCAACCAGAAGGAGGCTACAACCCACTTTCCTTGCCCCGTCCTGCCACCCTGAAATATAAGTGTAGACCAAATTGTCACTACCACAATCACTGCCACTATCTATGTATGTAATGTCCCTTTCCAAGTAGGAGCTTTAGAGAGGAGGGCTAAGTAGACTAAACATCCCAGTTAGACTATAACCAAGGAGGAACAGGGGAAAAATGTCATTTCACTAGAGAACTTTATAATTTGAAAGTGACATTAAGTGAAAAGTGGGTAAAAGTGCTCTTTAAGTGATTTGAGCTAAAAATAGAGGGGCACATAAGTGAATGGAGCTAAAAATAAAGGTCAACAATGAATTAGGGTTTTGGAGGAGTATATGAAGAGAAAAGGGACCTAATTCCTCATTATGAATCTTATGAGTTGACAGTTGAGCTCTGAGAAGATTACGCAGGTTCAAGACACTCAGTGGAGATTGTGGCTTCTAGGACGAAGACACCAGTGGGTTGATTTCAGTGTTGAGAGACACACCCTAGTCACCGGAAAGATCACCTAGATCTTTCATCATTTTGTAGCATCATTTTACAACTTCATACAACTAGTGTGCACTTCATCAGGAGGAGGGCATAAGTGCTAGGATACTATGAGGGTTAGATCGTCATGCCCCGAGAGAATTCATAGATTTCCTTCCGACCCAGTTGAGAGGAAGGCAAGGCACATATTTTGAACTATTACTTGTAATATTCCAACAGAGGGTCCTCTTGGGCGCATTAGTCATCCAATGAGGGCGCATCAATTGGGGAGGATACATTTAGGGTTCCCAAGAGATCACTCGATCATATCCAGGAAAACCCTTCTGACCCATTACTGAGGATACAAGGGCACTTAGTTTGAGATATATACATCCATATTCCGACGGTGGAATCACTAGGTCGCAACCCCCTTGGGGATCCCATCTGGGGTCCATACAGATCAACATAGGTCATATCTTCAGTCCGACAAACATTGGGAGTGTGTATGAGGTCAGGGTGCACTGTTTGAGACAAATTCTAGGAAGATCCAAGAAGTTTAGCCACCAAGGAGAACTTTCCAGTTGTTGTGTGAGTTGTCGTAGCATGCAACAGTTCATATTGCTCATCCATTGATCTAGCATCATTCTTCTGGTTCCAGGTATTATTGTTTTAGTTTCTTTATTGTATTTCAGATAAGATCCGTCTATCTCTGAAATAACCTAGAGATTCATTTTATTTCACCACATGCGCCATTGTATTCAGTCTTATTTCCATAATACATATATTCCAGTTGTTCTGTGTTCTATATATATTGCATGCTTGATTATATATTGTTAAAAAAATGTTCCACATGCAAAATCACCACGCATGTTTAAAATGAATTAGTAAACGCATCCAGAAACCCAAAGTGTATCAATTTTGACAACAAATAATAGGTAGTTGAGACTCGTATTCTGATATGTGAAATTAGGGATATTACAATGGTATCCGAGCTTTAGTCCTGCCATCATGTGACTAAATTTTTGATCAGTTTAACAGAGAACCCAGAGGGTCGTGAGCACGTAGGTGACGAATATGTCACTTACAACATACGCTTGGAAAGAAGGGCATATTATCCCCCTTTTCCTCCAAGTTCAGATGAAGATGAAGAGGCACATAAGGAAGCAGAGAGAAAGGCAGAGCATGAGGCAGGGAGGATGATGGGAGACATGTATGAAAGGTCAGAAGGTAGTGGAAAAGCACCCGTGGACTTAGATGCAACCTTCATGCAAGGTATTAGAAATTTGGTGATCAGTCAACAGACCATGACTCAGTCCTTAGAACAGATGGTTGGTAGATTGACTCCAGGGAGCATTCCAGGCCCACATTCCCCACATGTAGCACATGGGAACTTAGGGGCAGGCAGTATATCCATTTCACTTACTCACACCTACACTTCATCGAGTAGGATCCCCATGACACTTCTTCTATCAGACATATTAATGAATGTTTTAAATTGTACTTGTGGATGCCATTGTGAAATTATGAAAATGAATTCTTTTAAGATGGAGTATAAATCTTATGTGAGACATTTTAATGAATATTTTAAATTGTACTTGTGGATGTCATTGTGAAATTATGAAATTGAATTCTTTTAAGATGGAGTATAAAGATTCATGAGATGATGATGTGCCTTTGGCAAATTTGGCTAGTATTCATTTCAGTAAGTCGATAAATTTAAAGTGCTTTTAATGCCCTTTTGCAATGTACATAGTATTGCGTCTAGTAAATCATTTCTTTTAGGTGTCATTCCCATGGGATTTTGGATTGTGCTTTATTACTTTTATCGAGAACATGCTTTATCAATGGTTGCACTTTTTTTTGACATTCAAGAATTGAGAAATACTATATGGTCTATGTTTAATTATGCAATTTGAAGGGACAACGAGCAACATAGACATAGACCTACACCTAGATGAAATATAATTGCACAACATCATTTTAGTGTTTTACAGAATGTCTAAAATTTAATACAAGAAGATTAATATGATAGATTTACAGAGGTTGTGTTATGGAAAAAATGAAAAAACATATCATGATCCAACCTATATCTTCCCACTTATTGCCTTATTAATCCTTTGAGTAGATATGTTTTCATTAGTTTACACACTCATAAACTTAAATTGTAATTCCAAATTTGATGATTTTATCAATCGATCACATTATCCATTCCACAATAACAATCAAGAATACAACAAAAGCAAAATTTTTGCACACAAAATTCTTTTCAATCTATGCTACCAATTTTTGCTATATTTAAAAAAAAATATTAATTATTGAAAATAACAATTAAACTTATAATGTATGTATTGAAAATAACAATTAAACTTATAATGTATGTAAACTTGTATGTGGCTTGCCATAATTTCAAATTAATACATCCATGTCACAAACAAATAACAAAGTCATAAACAACCCTAACATCAAATTAATAGAAATATTTATAATGAATATCAAATAGTTAGAAATATAATAGAGATATTTATAATAGATATCAAATAATTAAAAATATTTATAATCACTCAAAAAAAATCAAAATCATTTCAATGTTTAATTATTACAAATTTATTAAAATATTATTTTATTTAAAAAAAAATAATAATCACTTTTTCTTCGCCCTTTCATAAGAATATGAATTTGTGTAAATAAGTAAACACCTATTTAAAAAGGACTCACTATTATAATATATATTGAAATATTTTAAAATTTTCCTATTATTAATGATATAAATTCAAAGATATATTATCAAGTAAGCAAAAGGACATGTGGACTTGACTACCTTAAAATAACAAAGTGGAGTATGATGTGATAAATGGAAAGTAACTAACTACTTCACTTTGTATGTGACAATAAAGTACGAGGGGAGAGAAAAAACTATATGGAGGTAAGAGTCACCTCAAAAGAGAATGAAAAAAATCCGACTAGGTTTTATCAATTTTCTTCTTTTTAATAAACTTTCTTTTGAGATTGAAAGGGATTGATATTCCTTTTCGTTTGAAAAATGCTTTATATATTACTTCACAAACAATTAATTATATGATGGAATATAGAGAGTTACATCTAACAAATATCAAGATTATTAGGAAGTTCCCAAATTAAAAAATACCAAAAATCCGAAAGGGACTCAACATTTACATGGAAGAAGAGATTAAGTTTGACTTTAACAAGTATAATTAATTCCGAGTTAAAGAGCCTCTATTCCCCTATGCTAAGGGGATATGATTCCTCGTTAACTAGTGTTGTCACATAAAGCCAATTGTAGAGAATCGAACTATGTACTATAAAGATTTGAAATTGTCCTTAATTATCTAAGTGTTCCTTGGAGAGGACATTTTCACAAGAGTGGGGTAGTAAAGAGCATGTGAAATTCATCTTGAATCCTTGACCACAAAATCATGGAATACACATGTCTTTCCAACAAACATGCTAAGTGGTTTCATCCTTATCACAAAGGGGTGTAAGTAGTGCCTCTTACACCAAGATTATATGAAACCTAGTTTTAATAGCCAATTGTTATGTTCTTGCACGTAAAAGAGTTACATATGAGAAACTTACATAACAACTATTGCATTTGATGTTTATACTCTATGCAAACAAATATAACTTTATGATAATTCTTTTCTTCAACATTTTTGTTTCTTACATTGGTTGTTTACTTGTGAC
>JASDQU011314847.1:10315-24538 GCA_032191745.1 Picea mariana | reverse complement strand
GCCTTAGTATATTTGTTAGGGACTACCCCCCTTGGCTTCGCTAGGAGTTGGCCTAGACGGAGGAGTTGAGGATTAGGTGACAGCACCTTAACTCTCACTTGCCCCCAAGGACACACCGAGTGGATTGAAGATTTCTTCCACGTCTCCCAAAGGTGTGTATAAGGCGGCAACAAAATGCACCAATGATATAATAAAAGAAACTAAAACAACAAATACCACACAATGTACACAAAATTTACCCTAGGAAACCCAATAAAAAAAAAAAAAGCCAGTAGGTGACGACCTTAAGAACCACTAAAAAGCACAAGGCTTTCATCTGCAAAAACTCGCTAGGTTTCACCTCAACTTTATTCCTGCCACCACTCAGCAGAAAAGAATTTAGCCGTCTTCATAATATTGGACATGTTGAGTAAATCCATAGTTGTGCTCACAAAAAAAATACCAAATCTGTTCTTCTGCAGATAATTTAGAAATAAAAATTTCAAACACATTATCTTACAGCATATCTAAACATCAAAGTTCATAAAAAAACTCCGCCTAACTCCCTGTCCTCGTACGATAATGGATGCATGTTATACAAGGAAAACACTATAAGAAAATCAAAGAAAATTTTAGCATCTTCCTCCAGGCTGCTTTGGCGATTGGCTGAGAAAAATTTCTTACTTAATGATTGTGTTTGATATTTTATTATATAATGATGTGCACATATTGGTCCTCCATGGTATTTGCAATTAAAATGAACAGATACAACCTTAATAAGCTACGTGCAATATTTACATATTGAATATGAAACAGTTTTTGCCTTGAAACTAGAGAAATCGCTTTGACGAACACCATAGCAAATTTAGCTGATGTCCTTGTTCCCATAGTTGCCTATGTATAGGCGCTTGCTCCACGCGACATCCATTACTCATGATGACTCTGCAGAACAGTTAAATCTGTGAGCATTCGAGTATCTATTGCACAAAACATACAGTCAAAAAATGCACATTGAAAGGGGTTTGTAGATCGTACAACAAATAATATAGATGACTACTGCCAAATCAGAGTCCTAGTAATCCACACGAAGCGTAACAACTCTTGACAAGATCTTGACCTGCATCAAACTAGAAACTTCAACAAACACAGCATATTTCTTAACAGGTCCTCACACCTCAGTTATACTAATCTTCCCAACATGATAGAGACCTATAATTTTCTATTTTTCCGAAGCAATATACTTGTCACACACACCTATACCACTACCTTTATTTTGTCTGTTTCACATGGATACTTCTGAAATTATAAATTAAAAATTGAAATTTTATTGATGCCCGTTAGGTGACGAAATGCAGGCACTAGGACAAAGACATCAGAAAAAAATGTCAAATTAGTTAAACACTTAAAAAAACTTCCCATCAGGAAAACACTTTATCAGGAACAATGCACTTTCAAAACTTTCAATCCAGGCATCATAGCCACCAATTCCACCGCGTGCAACCAGATGAAATACTTGGCAAGATTTCAGTGCATTTGAACCTTGGCTTTCAGACTATCCAATAGGACTATCAACATCTGGTGTTTTAAGTAAAGCTTTCTGCTTCTAAGAGTTTGCTAACCACTAGCATATTCAGTTGTTAGAACAAGCTGAGTTATCTGTGTATTCAAGCCAGAGTTGGAACAGAAGAGAAAGAGTTCTCTACACAATTGGGAGAAATTCTGGCAGGACTAAAGCCAGATTTCGACAAAGAAGTGGCTGTGTGCATGATTAATTTCAATACCCAAAGGCAGCCTGGGCTGCAATCCAATTTCGTTTTCTGGGTTATGTTGAGATACTAAGTCACGGTGCTAATATGGCAACTTGATGTTTTCAATTAGACTGAGATGATGATCCTGCCAACACTCATCTTTGAGAGACCACTGTTATCTATAAGACAATCACCCACCTCGATACTTTGATGGTGTGCCTTTGACATGAAAGTAAAGCTAGACCAAAATGGATCATACAGGGAAAGAATAGTTGAATCAAAAAATGTACATACCAAACCCAATAATGCATATCAAGGTTTAAATTTTTTTAACTTAGTACTGGAGCTTAACTTGAGAAATGCTGAAACTGGCATAAACTGAGGGAATAGCAGAGTAGAGTAGACTTGTAGATTACTTAATGATGTGGAACAAAATCTTATCATAGGGATATGCCACTATAGCAATAGCATGTAATACATCTCATAGATAACAACCATAACCCAGAGAGGGCCCACAAGGCATGACACTACCAGCAATGTTAATACCAGAGTGAGGAAGGATGCTATCATATCAACCCAAGGATTTGCACAAATCTCCCAGATATGCACCATGTTTTATCGCCATGCCTACTTTGTCTTAGTTCCTTCCAAAATTCTATGGTTTGATATGGCAGAGGAATAATTTTCTGAAGCTAAATGCTGAGAAGTGAAAAAGAAAGGGTTCCACGCCATTCTTTAGACAGGATTCCAGGCTAAGAGAGCCAAGCAAGCAAGAGGGAAGGAACAAGTTAGTCAATCATGGGAGATGATAGAATAGAATTTTAATAAAATGTCCATGAATCCAACTGGCCTTGGGACAGAGCAGTATTTCATTCTACAAATGTAAGAGAAAAGAAATGTAAGGAGGCAATATCCAATATGTGGAGACGGAGAGAGAGAAGAATCAAGATGATAATAATAAGTCACCAAAGCTCCATGAAGGATCTATGCATTTCATTTATTTTCAATCGTTTTCTAGCATTGTGATTTGAAGATTAAAATACATTTCTGAGATTGTAAAGGCGGAGAGACCTACTTGGATTGAAAGTTCAGTAAATGGCCTGATACATGTGCTAATTTTATTTAATATATTAACCAGTGGATTGGTTGAGATGACATTGCCTAGCAAATATGACAAGGAATGGTAATGCTTTAGGACAATGAATGCAAAATGACAACTAGAACATAAGAAAGGCCCACGCACATGCTAAATTCTTCAGACCAATTTCACTGAAGAATAGAGGGAAATTTTCAGGTTTTATGGACAGTTGACTTTCAGTATTAATATGGACTGCAGGGGAGATCATGCAAAATGTCTACAGAAATTTGCAATCTTGCCAAAAACCTGAAATCCAAGAAGATTAAGCATTTCTATTGGGTATGCAACTTCCATTACCACAATCTATTCTGTAACTCACAGAAATCCATGATCAACAATCCAAACCACATTTGTCATAACCGCAAATTGTGTTCTTCTAACCCACTATCCTGCAAGTTGAGACCAGCTGTCAAAATGTCATATGACACTAACTACACCTCACAGTCCAAAAAATGTAAGAAAATCCAAAAAAGCATGCACGGGATCCAAAGGTAGCTGTTAATTGGGTGTAGCTCAAGTGCTTGTGAGGAAAAGTTGTTACCCTTCCCACCCGGGTTCAAATCCCACTTTATGACATGTTTTCTCTTAGTGAACCGATTGTTGATGAGCTATATATGATTTATTCAGTACAGCTAACTTTGGCGGAGATGGCGGACTCGGACACAAAGGCGGTAGACTATGACGATAGTTCCGCAGGCCCCTCCACCTTCACCTCACACGAAGATTTCTTGGAACTCCTCCAGCACCAACACTCGAGCCTTCACACGCCTTTGCATTTACTGCAAGGCTACCCAGGCAGAGGTTTTGATCAAGCCAAGTGTTCCCGCTCCGATGTCATCTCTCTCGGCTCTCCAAGCTCTCGGCCCTCCTCCCCTCTCAGATGGCACAATCTTATCGCCCCCTCGTCTTCTCCCCCTAAGGAGAAGGTTTCTACTCCTGGTGTCTCACAAACGAAAGAGAAGAAGAGTGTTATCGGCAAAGGGGACCAGCCTCTGCACAAAAGACTAGCTTGGTGCATAAAGAAACACAGAGGCTCTGTGAAGATGGTGGTCAGAGATGATATTCCTCTCTACGACATTCCTCAGCTAGTAGGGAAAACCCTGGTTGGAAATTTCACTGGTAAAACCCCGAGAGAAAACGCCCTCACAGGCTGGATGAATTATCGATGGAAACCCCTAATTGGCTACACCTCTAAGGTCCATATTCTATCAAGAAACTGGATTTCTTTCAACTTCCTCTCAGCGGATGACTGAGATGAAATACGAAAACAGAATTGGTCCTGGGGTCCATCTAGTCTCACTCTAAAACCTTGGACAGTGGATTTCAACCCCCTTAAAGAATCCATGGCAGTATTGAAGGTATGGGCGATCTTTCCTAGCTTGCCTCTAGTTTTTTGGTCCAGAGATGCTTTGGAAGCTATTGGCAACAAATTGGGCTCTTTCGTCAAGCTCGAACCTAATTGGGACTCAAAAAAGACCGCAGATGAGCCTGAGTCATCATTGAAGTTGATGTTAGAGAAGGGTTAGTAGGCAACATCGATTTGGTTTATGCCGGATTTACTTGGCACTAGAAAGTAGACTATTGGAGAATACCTTTTCGGTGCCACAGCTGCCACGAAATTGGTCATATTCGCTCCTAGTGTACAAGAATTGCTCCATTGCAGCAAGCTCCTACTAGAGTCTAGAAATCCAAATCTACTATCAGAAAGAAGGACTCCGTCGAGGTCATCTCGGTGGAAGGAAAAAATGCAGAGGTTCCTCTTGATAGCATAAAAGTGGACCTCTCCAACAACAAGCATTGGATGACTTGGTTAAAAAAGCTTCTGATACAGGTATGGCTACTTCGTCCCCGCCTCGGTATTCTCTTTTTGATGTGGGTTTGCTTGTCTCTAACCCCCCTTCCCCTTCCCCTTCCCCCCCTCCTCCCCCCAGGTCCTCCGTCTCTCCCTTAGCTCCCCCCTCCTCCTCCACCCCTCCGAGCTCGTCGGCCGCCCAGTCAGCTTTGGAAAATCCCTAGGAAAAAGTTCCCTCGCGAGAACCCTCCTCCTATCCCCTTCCTAGGACTATCTCTGTGGTCACCCCTTCCTCCCCCTCCTCCCTTAGGGTTTCCTCTATACCCCCTCCTGTTTCCTCCATTCCCGTTTCCCCCCCTCCTCCTTCCCCTGAGGTCTCCATCTCCCCTCAGGTAAGCAGATACACTTTGAGATCCAAAGCCTATATCCCCTCCCCCTCCCCTAGAGGCCTAGCCCTCGACCCCCCTCCCCATGCCCAGGCAGACAGATAATCCCATCTTTCAAAAGCAAAAGAACAAGCCACAGCGGAAATCCAAAAAGGAACCCAAGCGACCATCACCAAGGCGCTTAGAGCAGGGAAATCCCTTCCACCGAAGGAAAAATGATCTTCCTCTCTTACAATGTGTGAGGGGTTGGGGGTGCCCCAAAGAAGCTAGCCCTCAAACCTATGTTCCTAAGCCTAAAGACGGGCATTATCATGATACAAGAGACGATGTGTTTAGGCAAAAGAGCGAGAGAAATTTTTAGTCCTTGGCTTAGGAATTGGTCGTTCAGCACAATTGACGCTAGAGGTCTCTCGGGAGGTCTGCTTACCGGATGGAGCCCCAATTTTCAGGCTTTGTCCTCCTTAGCGATCCGCACTTCTATTTCAGTCAATCTAAAACATAAGAATAGTGATTTAGCCTTCACAGTGGTAAATATTTATGGCCCCTATTCTAATAGGACCACCTTCTGGGAGGATTTGGTCTCTGCAGGCGTTTTTCGTGACCCTCTTTTGGTGGCGGGAGGGGACCGAAATTTTACCCTTTCCCTGTGGGAAGTTTGGGGATTGCACCCTAGGGTCGACAAGCAAAGCGGTTTTTTCTCCTCTTTTTAGAAAAGGCCAAATTGGTGGATATTGAACCCGTGAAGCTCTCCCCTACTTAGAGAAATTTTAGAACTGGTGGTACTGAGGAGGTTGCAAAAAGATTGGACCGGTTTTTAATTTTCGAGGCCCTCTTGAATTTGGGCTCTTCTTTCAAGTCAGGGGTAGAGACAGGAGGTATTTCAGACCACCTCCCTATCTCCTTGTATTGGTCTTCGGGCTTTGAGTCCCCCCCTTCACCCTTAAAATTCATCCAGTCCTAGATGGCACAGGAAGATTTCAAGAACCTGGTTCTCTCCTCTTGGGTAAAACTCTCCCCTCAAAATCCTGGCCCTTTCATGATGCAGTTTGCTGAAAACCTTAAGACTCTGAAAGGCGCCATAAAAAAATGGCTCCCTCTTTGGAAGTCCAAGAGGGCTCGTTCCATACAGGGCATAGAAGAAAGCATCACCGAGGCCCTTAGAAAGTTAGAGGAGAGCCGCCTTTTCAATGAAAATCTACTAGAACTAAGAGAGTTGAAGGACAAACAAGCCAAGTGGCTCAAAACAGAAGAGAACAAGAATGGCACATAAACAGCAAGGCACTCTGGATTAAAGAGGGAGATAACAACACCAAGTTCTTTCATCAGTTTGCAAACTATCGAACAAACCTTAAAACTATCTGGGAAATCAAGGATGAAGAAGGAAATGCAATAGATTCTTTTGAGGACAAGGAAAGGCTTGGAGTAAGCTTTTTCAGTAATCTCTTCTCTGCCCACCCTGGTTGCCCCATCCAAGAAATTATGGAGGTAGTGGGCAAATTCCCTACAGTGTTTTATGAAGAAATGAATTTATCCCTGGAGGAAGAGGTTACAGAACCAGAACTGAGGGCAGCGTTGTTCTCTATGAAAAGTGGAAAAATCCCTGGCCCAGATGGCGTCACGGTGGAATTCTTTAAGGATTTCTACGACCTCCTGAAGAATGATCTATTACTGGTGGTCAAAGAATCAAAAAAGGAAGGAAGAATTCACGATCCTCTCAATACCACTTTCTTGTGCCTTATCCCAAAAAAACAATGCCCCTCCTTCTTTGAAGATTACAAATCGATTGCTTGCTGCAATGTTATCTACAAATTAATCTCTAAGATTATCTCTAGAAGATTGAGACTGATGCTAAGTGTTTTCATAGGGGAAGAACAGTTTGGCTTCCTTCATAACAGACAGATTCATGATGCAATTTCCATAGCACAAGAAGTGCTCCACTCTGTCAAAAAACAAAATATAAAGACAGCCATTCTTAAATTGGACCTCTCCAAAGCCTATGACCAAGCAAACTGGACCTTTCTACATCTGGCACTTCTCCAAATGGGCATGTGTTTAAAAGCGATTAACCGGATTATGGGGTGTGTTCAAAGTGCTTCCTTTGTTGTCCTTATCAAGGGAGCCCCTTCCCGCTTTTTCAAAGCTTCTAGAGGTATTCGAAAGGGTTGTCCCCTATCTCCCTTCTTATTCCTGATTGTTGCAGAAGCACTTAGCATCCTGATCAAGGAGGCCCAATCCAATGGCGTTTTGCGAGGAATCGCAATCTCAGAATCTGAATCAATGACTCATTTGTTATTTGACGATGACATCTTCTGCATCTTTTTCGATTCTCAAAGGAACTCGAATTCCTTCAAAATTATTCTAAATCTCCTCTGTAGCGCAACAGGAATGAAAGTAAACATGGAAAAATCTTGTTTATTGCTTAATCAATGCACGGAAGCAGAAGAGCTCGCCATTGCCAGCTCATTTCCTACCCAAAGAAAATCTCTTTCTAAAGATTTCAAGTACCTAGGCTTCAACTTAAAACCAGGCAATTACAGGAAAGAAGATTGGAACTGCCTAATCAGAAAAGTTGAGGCCCAAATAGCCATCTAGGTCAATAGACTCCTTTCTAGAGGCGGAAGACTAGTGCTAATTAAAGCAGTCCTAGAAAGCATTCCCGTATACTGGAACTCTATAGTTGCAATCCCTAAAGGAATTCTAGATCATATTCGTCGTATAAGCTTTCGTTTTCTGTGGGCAGGACATAACTCTCGTGGAGGTACTCATCTGACTAGTTGGAATTCAATCACTCTACCTAAAGAATTGGGAGGATGGGGTTTAAAGAATATTCATCTTTTTTCCCAAGCCCTAGCAGGAAGGAACCTCTGGAGACTAACCCTAGGCAACTCTCTCTGGGTAAGAGTCATTAAATCCAAATACTTTCCCACCTTATCCATTTCGAAGTGGTTTCGAGAGCCTTTAAAATCTTCCAAAGGCTCAATTGTTTGGAAAGCACTTGTTGAAGCCTTCCCCCTCGTTGGTAAATGGACAGTCTGGCGTATTGGAAATGGGGAAAAGGTGAGACTGGGGGAAGACCAGTGGTTGGGAGCTAGAAACAACTACAAACTCTCCCCCCCCCCTACTCCTTTTTCTCAAAAATAAAAATCTCAAGTTCTTGAGCGATTTAAAACACTGGTTATCCTCAGATCCAAGGGAGATTGGGGTGGAAGAGCGCATTTTCTCTAGATCTCCCTGAAGCTCTGCGAGATGAATGGAACTCCTATATATCCCTCTTATGCAAAAATTTCATTTCCCTTGATAGAGATTCAGAAGACTCCCTTTGTTGGTCAAAAAACCCTCAAAACGGCTCCTATTCAGTCAAATTGGAATACAAAACCCGACTGGAAGACAACACTGTGCTTCACCGGAAATGGTGGTGGAAGCCCCTTTGGAAACTCAAAGCTCCTCCTAGATGCAAATTAACACTTTGGCTAGCACTAAACAACAAACTGTTAACTTGGGACAACTGTCTTAGACGAGGATGGTGTGGCACTAACAGATGCCCTCTTTGCAAAGGAAATCAAGAATCCATTACTCATCTCTTTATCTCCTGTTATTATGCAGAGAAGGTTGTGCAGATTTTAAAAGAATAGTTGAAGGCCAAGGCCAACTAGAACTAGAGCTCTATAGAGGACTGTTTCAAATCTTGGATACAAGACAGATCAGTCTCTTTGTATGCAAGTCTCCCGAGCATCATGATCTCCAACATCTAGTGGGCCAGAAATAGTGTTGTTTTTAAAGACAAGTTAGTGCCGCCTGAGGTCACGACAACAATCTCTCTCAATCAGGCCGAAGAATTCAAGGCAGAACTAAGGGCAAGTAAAACTCAGACAATGATCCCACCTCCCATTGATTACACCATCCCATGGGGCTTCTTCGACGGAGCCAATCAAGGACACCCCCCAACCTGTGGAGTGGGGGTGGTTCTTTACATCAGTCACAGTCATTATATTCACATCAGATATGCATCAGGAGGCGGAACAAACAATAGGGCGGAACTTATAGCAATATGGACCCTCCTAGAAAGTAGAAACTGCAAAAGAAAAAAACTTGCCAAAGCTACAGGTTTTCAGCGACTCCAAATTGGTGATAGATTGGGCAAGAGGCATTAATAATATTCAAAATCCCAGATTAGCCTCTCTGCTAAGAGATATCAAACTCACATTCAGAGACTTTGAATGGATCACATTCCAGCTCATTCTGAGGGAACTCAATTCAAAAGCAGATGAACTCTCAAAGGAAGCACTGCAGCTGCAAAAAGGAGCCTTCGGTTTTTATGAGTTTTTTGAAGGAACAGAAACTGAAGCTATGGAGTTTTGTCTCTGAAGAAATTTTACTTTTTTGTAAGGCTGTAAATGTTAGTTTGGACAGTTTGAATAGACTATAGCAGCTTGTTAAAAAGGCCTTTATAGGCCTGTTTTGATATAGTCAGATATATAGACAGTATAGTCCCTGAAGAAAGCCAACAGAGGCTTGACACGAAAGACTGTAACATGTATATTCTCCTATGAATATAAAAGTTTTTTTTCTTATGGAAATTGTTTTTATGGACCATCTCAAAGAGGCAAGCAAAAACCTATTTGGGTCCTGGGATGAAGAATAAATGCAGGTTAGCAGAATTTTATTGACATCCAAAACGAAAATATCATTTGATATCCTGGTCAAAAAAATATTGTTTTAGAGATGCAAAAATTAAAATATATGGAAGCAACATATCAAAAGAATGAGGGCCAAAAATGAAGAAACACACAATAATTCACCATAAGTTCAAGTAAAGTAAAAATCACGTACCTCATCCTATCCTGCTCATAGAATTGATACTATTCCAATCAATATCAGAGCAATATATAGATCAGGGATAACTTGAAGAAAACGTTCTTATGTTAAGAACATAAATGGGTGGCAAATTATCCTAATCTAAGCAATTAAGAATTTACAATTGGAAGGCAAATGTTAAAAAAGATTATAACTTATGATACAGTTTAGGATATTTGGAACAAATCTTAAAAGATTTGACAGTTTATACATAAAATCGGGCATATATCTTGAGGAGTCTTATGATTTTCTGAATCGCTTTTGAAATTTGTCAATAAATAGCCAGTTTACCAGTATTGGTTACTAAGACTTTCCCTGCTATAGGTTCGTATTTTACAATATAACAGCAAGAACCAGTTTTAGCGTCCAAAAGAAGTCTTAAACAAGGCAGCCTAAAAGCAAGGGTGGACCAAAGATATATGATATACAGTTGACCAAATAGGTGATATCATACTTTCCACTTCAATGAAGAGTATGAAAAAGCATATTTGAAGGACAAAACAACAGAAACTCTGTGTCAAGTAAACAAGGAAAGCAGGGAAAAATGAGCTATACAATCAAGACTGTATCAAACTGGAGTTGAATTCAACACTAAGCCTGGATAACAAAGCTGAGCTGGAAGAGGAGAATGGGAATCAGCAAGAGAAAAGTGCACAATTTCTTAATGGACTGCCAAAAACTCCAGGGGAAAATGCACATGCAACACTCATGCTATACCACTAGAACAGAATTGATTTTCTATTTTTCTTGTGAATTGGCAAGGCTTGGGGTTCGAGAATCAAAGGTACTCCTCAGACTTATTAGATGCCCACACTTGAGCATGAATTGTCGAATATAGCCCAAGGGGTTAGCTCAACCAGTTGTCGCCAATGTTGATGGGTATTTGGCTAGTTCCGTGCCAACAGGTGCCTAATTCGAATCCCCCTGTGTGAGGAACACTAGTCTACACCAACAGATTTGCTAAGGATGTCATCCACGAATGTGGGGAAGCATCCCTTGGGTTTCATTGCGTGCGTTTCCTTGCAAAAAAAATGAATTGTAGATGTAGACCCACTGATAGAGCAGGACAGAATTGTCATGAGATGTATAACTCTAAAAATGAACAATTTTGTCTGGCTTTGAAAAATATGGGGACACTCAAACAAAGTTATCATGAAATGCAATTATTAGATAATAACTTCATCTTGGTTCAAGCAATTGCATGTTATAGTCCAGAACTCCTGACAGGCAAATGAGGATGCATGAACTCTTTCTTATCTCCATTTTCTATGGGCATTTCTTAGAATTTATGGAAAAGGGTAAATGAAAACCAAAGTTACAAAACTTGTCTTGGCGAGCCTGGAGAGTAAGAGTTGACTCGGACTGGCCAAAAACTCAGGAAAAGCTCAGATAATACCAAAAAATTAAATTAAAATACTGTCATATCATTTTCGAAAATGCCGTAGTCAACAAAAACTCAGGAAAAACTAGGCAAGTGCTCACAAGTCAGAGTTTAACCAATGAGTAACCGTGAGTCAAACACACTGCTAGCAAGCAAGGCTCGACAGGTAAATTGCCCGTCACAATGCAATTCAGCCATCAAACACGGCCAACACTCCTGTGTACCCATCATCAAACAACTCTGAAATATGTAAAACATCAAACACGGCCAACACTCCAGTGTACCCATCATCAAACAACCCTGAAATATGTAAAACATTTAACAATTTGATTCTAAACGTCAAATTGCATCGACTTGAAATTCCAACCCTGCTAGCAAGTCGTGAGTTTGAATTGCAAGCAAGTCAGTTTGGCTCGTTTTCTGTGCTGACAAGAGTTTGACTCGCCAGTCTGAGTCAAACTCTGCAAGTTTCGTAACATCCATGAAAACAATGCCCACGTGAACTCAATCATGAGGCACATTAAGGAAGTGGCAAAGCATGTACCTTAAACTACTCTGTCCCAAACATATTTCAGCTTATGCGCTTCAAATTGCCAGGCGGTGAATAAAGGCTTAAAATTTATCCACTAAGAGCCCCTTCTCATAGACTTCTCTGCAAAGCAATATCAAAAATTTACTATCCCCTGCAACATTCAATTCAACATGACAGTTGCCAACGGGGACTTGGTTGGATGGTAAAGTGAAGGTGTTTCATATCCACCACACTGGTTGAAGTTCCCAAGGAACACGTTTGTCCTCATGGACCATCATTTAGCCCATGCAAGTAGGCCATTCCAAGCCGTTGGGGCCAGGTGCAAATCGTAAGCAACTATGGTAGAACAGATACTCACCAACCATGGCTTCTTAGCCAAAAGGATCTTTCTACAATGTTTTGAGCAGAATATTGCATTGTAATATTCCCCAAACTGGGGAGAGGCCAAGCTTGGAGCACAGTGATAAGAGGAATGCATCTTGTCAAACAAAAAACAAATACAATAGGTGTCAATCTTCACATTACAACATGGATCCTGGTGCCGGAAAACTGAGGCTGAACTTACAGCCCATCGAATTCATTTTGCAAATCATAAATAAATAAACATTCATGGTAAGAAACCTTAAAGATCCTGTGATCAAATTCTCACATCGAAAGCCTAAAAGGTTTCATCAAATGCACAATACAGACATTGGTAGCCTCCACGCGGGAAAGAACCATTCCCATGGGGTCAATGGAACCTAAATCCCATGGAACACGTACTTGATTAAGGAATCGGCCTCTTTTATCAAAACCGCAAATAGCTATGGATCAGAAATAACACCCAATTCCCGTGGACGATATAAATCATTGACCCCTAATCAAAATCCCAATTGGGTATCAATAAAGTCCAATACTCCTATTTTTCTAGCACAAAATATCCCCATTGGGTATCAGTAAAACACATAATTGCATTGGTTTCACTGAGAAACCTAAAATTTCATAAGCACAGAAACAGGCATACCTACTACACAGATGAGCTATTTTCTATCCAACGTGGAACGGTCCGATGTCACCCACATGGAACGCATGGGCTATCTCAATGGCCGCTGCTATGCACCGCAATATCCAATGCTTCAGAACATGCCATACCATCCCCGCCATCTGAAATGTCGCAGGCAACCCAACTGCCATTTCCTACAGTTCTTTACCAATATCATTCAGAATAATCCACAGATAGACATAGAAAAACCACAGATCAAATCAGTTGTATTTCTGTGGGTATTTATCCAGTTTCTTCAATGGCTGAGAGTCTTGTGAAAACGGGCTGGCCAGGACGGTGAAATGATCTTCTACTCCACGAGTCCACCCATGATTATTTAAGTCGAGTTTGAAAAGATATGCAACAGTAGCGTGTACAGCTCAATAAGAAATGGTCACATTGCAATCTCTCTATCATATTTGCATGTACAATAGTTTTTACCCAAAACGAATTGTTTCGTCAATGACTTGGTTTGAGGACTAAGATAAATACAAAGACGTTTTGGCTCTCCCGGATATTCAGCTTTATGGCCAATTTTGGAGTTTCATCCACTAATTCCCTGTCAATTTTATTTATCAAAATTGTATTTTGAAGGGTTTTATGATTTTGAATGGATATATGTTATTTTTAATATTCGATTCTATTAAATTTCTTTTTATAAAAAAATTTATATGCATAGATTCCATCCTAATCACTAAGCGTGATTATCAATATAATTATAAAATGTTTAATCAAATTCGATAAATGTAATTTGATTTGAAAGTAATTATCTATTTATTAGTATCCATGTTTCTATAATTTAATTTTATATTTTTATTTATAATTTTTACAAAATATAATTAAATTATATATATAAGAACATGTGTTTCCTCTTATAAGCTTAAATCTAAATGAGGTAGAGTATGAACTCTTCTAAAAAAATAACTAAACTTTAAACTTTTACAAAATTTTGTTTACCTTGATATCTTCCCTCTCATTACTTAACAAATTATAAATTAAAATGTACTTACATTAATTTATATCATTCATATATATTCATATATATGGTAATAAATAATATCATCCTTATCATTGTTTAAGGAATTTCAAATTAAAATCAATTTACATTGATTTATTTAATTTGTATTATTTCAATTTAAAATCTAATACATAATTTTTTTAAGATGATAAAAGATATTATAATTTAATAATTAATTGATAATAAGGTAGTTATCACTAACTATTATTTTTAAATATAAACCAAATTATTATATCAAAATTATGTATATATACTTTTAGTTAAATACTTTTTAAAATAAAACAAACTATAATTAATTAATTAATTAATATATATATATATATATATATATATATATATATATATATATATATATATATATATATATATATAAA
>JASDQU011314846.1:0-24703 GCA_032191745.1 Picea mariana | reverse complement strand
TTCCATTCTGTCTATAAGCATATTTCAGTCATTTGTTATTAATGAAATGAAGTCTTATTTCCGCTTCATCTCTGCATTTATGTGTATTTCTATATTTCATTGTGTTCCTACATAAATCCGTATCATTGAGACATGTGGCGGGGATCAAGGGACCCATCGGTATTTTGGCTACCGAGGTTTCAAGTTTACAAGATTGTGCCACAGAGGGTCGTGAAGTAATCTAAGCCACCCATCGAATGAGGACAGGTGTCAGAGATCAGAGGATCTCGTGAACTCGGGGGTTCGCAGGGTGAAAGCCCACGACTCGGGTACTTCAAGTCCTGAAATCGTGAGAAGCGAAGTCGTGAAGTAATCTAAGTCGTCCATTGGAGGAGGATAGGTGGCAGGGATCAGAGGATCTCGTGAACTCAAAAGTTCGTAGGGTGAGAGTCCAAGGATTGAGCGCTCTGATAAGTTGGAAGACATGCTTTCATGACCACCCACATTCAATGTTACATATTTGGGAACTCTGATGCACATGGATCCTTTTACCCATGATGCATATAAAGAGGCATACACAAAAAATGAAGACTTCAAGGAGGTGTTTCAATTTTGTATATAAGAAGGTGACGACAACGATGAATATCATTTCCAGAATGGCTTACTCTACAAGCTTGACAAGATTTTTGTTCATGAAGGTGAATGATTGCAACTTATCAGAGAGGTTCACACCTCGAAGGTTGTAGAACATTTTGGTGTTGGAAGACAGTTTCTAACTTACAAAGGTATGTGTATTGGCCCAGAATGCAAGAATATGTAACACGATATATTCGAGGATTTATACTTTGTTGTACCAATGAGCCTAGCAACAAGAAGCAAGGTCTATACCATCCCTTACCTTTACCCACTCGACCTTGGGAAATCATTTCCATAGATTTTGTGGGAGGTTTACCAACAACTAGGAAGGGAAATGACTATCTATTTGTGGTAGTTGACAAGTTCAACAAAATGTGCATTCAACAAATAAGTTCTTTGAATAGGTCTAGGTGCACTTTGGGATACCAAGGAGCATAATATTATATATGGATACCAAATTTCTCAATGCATTTTGGAATACATTNTACAACATTCCATCCACAAACAAATGGGAAAACAAAAGTAGTCAACAAGACTTTGGTGCAACATTTTAGTGGTTACAATCGGAATCATTCAAAGCCTTGGGATAAAAATATGATCTATATACAATATGATCTATATACAACACTCTTATAATAGAGCAGTCCACACTTCTACTAATAAGTCACCTTTTGAAACTTGCTTTGGGTATTTTCCACCTTCACCCTTAGATGTTATATATGGACAACAAGGAGTAGTGAGGGAGGACCTCACATGAGATGCATTAAAAGAAGAAAAATTTGTTGAGAAGATCAGGCAGATCCATTTTCAAGTACAAGAGACACTAAATAAGTCACAATAAAAGTACCTTTAATGTGAACACATTTCTCTAAAGTACCTTATATCTTGCTATTAATGTGAACACATTTCTCTAAAATTCAAAGTTGCTTTGTTCACAAATTCCCTTTCCATCTCCCAACACATTTATAGGTTTATCTCAGTTGGCATCACAAATGTTGGGGGAATTTCAAGAGAGGGACGATATTGAGGTTGACACATCACGGGTATTACATTTTTCAAAGTTTAAAAATATGATTTCAAGTGTCAATCATTTAATTTTAACTCATCAAAAATAATTTTAAAATGTTATTTATGGAAGTAGATGCCTTAATGTACATATGCAAATTTCAAATTTGTGATAGGCCAACTTGGAGAAGAGGGTTTCATATAGAGTACCTGAGAATGATGTGTCCATATCGGAGAAGGATGAGTCCATACCTGATGATGCATAGGTCATGTATATGTACATTGAATTTGTAAGTTCTAGTGTGTTTTTATGAGGACTTTATTATATACACATGAATGCTTAAATTTATTTTTCTACTTTTTTGAAATTTTATGGGTTACATTATAGATATGCACATGATGCAGTTGCCTTGTATTTATTTCAACCATGTCAATGGTTTAGAATAATATATACTTGGATTTAGACATAACTACATGTACTATTCTTAATGCATTTGCGAGATCTATTTTTTTCCTTTTGAAAGATGTGCAAAACAACTTTTTAGGTCCCCTTTTTCTTTCCTTTTGAAATATGTGCAGAACAAATTCAATATCCTTTGCCTACATTTATTTTGCAAAAAGAGTTCAACATTATTTTTAAAACCATGGCTTATTTGTAGTTGAAATACACTTGTAGAAAAACTGAAGTTTTGGTTGATCAAATAAACTCAATATCATTTTCCTACATTTATTTTGCAAAAAGAGTTCAACATTATTTTTAAAACCATGGCTTATTTGTAGTTGAAATACAGTTGTAGAAAAATTAAAGTTTTGGTTGATCAAATATTCCTTGTATAATATTTTAACTAAGCATTTTCTATTCATTGAAGGGTTAGTCAACTAGTCCCTATATAAATTTACCATTATTTAAAATGGTATATCTTTGGGGAAAGAATGGGGAAGGTTAAACCATCCCTTATTTCTTTGAGTATTGTCTTGAACTCTTCACTAATTGCTTACCAACCACGAACAAACTCTTCTATATTTAAAAAGAATCGGGAATGTTCAAGCCACCCTTTATTTCTTTGAGTATTGTCTTGAACTCTTCACTAATTTCTTACCAACCACCAACTAACTTTTCTAGATTTAAAAATATGCTAAAAATATGCTAGATACATGATCTTACTTATGTTTAGATCATGATGCAGGCATTTTTGAAAGAGAATTTGATTATATGAGGAAATCTAACCCACAACTGAAAAAGGAAATATTTATCTTCTTGGAAGAATGGCATAATATGGAGATTTTTGTTTTCTGCATACAACGAAGTGAATTTGTTCTTGGGGTATTGTCAATCTCTTAAATTGTTTCTTATTAACCACCAACCAACATTCCTAGATTTATAAATATGTTGTACATGATTGTAGTATTGTCAAACTCTTAACTTGTTGCATACTAACCACCAACCAACATTCCTAGATATAAAAATATGGTGTGCATGATCTTATGTTTTGATCATGGTGTAAGAAATTGATTGTATGAGAACATCTATTTTAGAACAGAATGAGGAAAGAATTAACTTCTTGGAAGAATCCAGATTTGTGTTTTCTGCATACATCCAAGTGATATCATTCTTGGGGTATCATCTAATTCTGTATTGATCATAAGAGAACATCTATTTCAAAAAAGAAAGAGGAAATATTTATCTTCTTGGAAGAATCTAGATTTGTGTTTTCTGCATACTTCCAAGTGATTTCATTCATGGGGTATTATCTAACTCTGAACACAGATTGCTTGCCAACCACACACCAATTTTTCTCTTTAAAAATATTATGTATATGATCGTATTTAGTTCACATTAATGTAGGCATTTTTGAAAGAGCATTTGATTATAATATAAGAAAATCTAAACCATATCAAAATATTAAAGATTTATGCTTTTGGAAGAATTGCTTGATATGGAAAGTAGAAAAAAAAAAGAGAAATAATATTAGATCCATGGAACTCTAGTTAGATCAAGAACAATGGACATTGGTCTATCCAAGTACCCAGCTAACAGGCTTGTCAATGAAAGAATGGGAGAAACTCGAAAGAAGAGCAAGAAGTACGATTCAACTTTGTCTTATAGATCAGGTACTGTTGACTGTCTCAGGTGAAGATTCGGCCAAGAAACTGTTGGACAAGATGGGAAGATTATACCAGTCGAAATATCTGGTAAATAAGTTGTTTCTCAGAAAGAAACTATATCTTCTGAGAATGAATGATGGTAGTTCGGCGACTAGGCATTTAAATGCATTTAATACCTTAAGCCAATTATCGTCTATGGATATTAAAATTACTAAGGAGGAGAAGTGTATTAGCCTATTATGTTCTTTTCCAAACTCTTGGGATAGCTTAGTTGTGGATATAGGGAGTAATACAACCACACTATCACTTGAAGATGTGGTTTCTTCTCTGCTGTCGGAAGAAATGAGAAGAAAGAAAATGGAAGGATCGATGAAAGATGCTTTTGTGGTGAGAGGTCGGCTAGTTAAAAGAGATAAAGGAAAATTCTCCGGTAGAAATTCTAAGTCGAAGGGTGGATATAAATCCACGGTTCAGTTGACAAAAAGATGTTGGAAATGCGGTAAAACTGGGCATTAGAAAAATGACTGTAAGTCGAGGGTGATGGAAGTCAGTACAGGATTTGACGACAAGTAGTCCACCGAGAGAAAGACCACCCCAAATAAGGGAGGTGATGTGTACCTGGCATCGACCAGTAAACAGTCAGATCAAGGTGTTTTTTTTATCGACTCGGGAGAATACTATCATATGACACCACATAGAGAATGGTTCTACAAGTATAAACAATATGATGGAGGTGATGTGTTCTTGGGGGACGAATCGACAACCAAAATTTTCGATAGCAGGAAGAGTTCGACTGATACTACAAGATGGGAGGAAAAGAACCCTTCCAGGTGTGTTACACATTCCTGGTTTGGAAATAAACTTGATATCTGTCAGTAAGATGAGGGATGCTAGAGTGCACACTCTGTTTTAGAAGGACTCATGCAAGATGGTTAGAGGTGTGATGGTCCTAATGAAAGGAGTTTGGATTGGAACCCTATACAAGCTATTAAGGAATGTCGACTCGACTCGATGCAATGATATCGTTTCTCCTGAAACCGACTCAACTTCAACTCAATTGGACCCAACTTGGGCTGAGTCAATACAAACTGACTCAACAAAACATGATAAAATTGACCCGACCATGATGTGGCATGAGAGGATGGGACACATTGGAGAAAAAGGAATTCAAGCCATGAAAAACAAAGGTATGGTTGAAGGTTTTCCTAAATATGGTTTAGAGGTCGACTTTTTTGAGCATTGCATATATGGAAAACAAATTCGGGTGAGTTCCATATGGAGCGATAAGGGAAAACTAGAATTGGTTCAAAGTGATGTGTTTGGCCTAGTTTCATTGCCTTCACTTGGTGGATTCCTGTGTTATGTCTCCTTCATAGATGATTTTTCTAGGAAGACATGGATATATTTCCTGAGAAATAAATAAGAGCTTTTCGATAAATTTAAAGAGTTTAAAGCTCTTGTAGAAATCCAAACCGATAAGAAGATTAAGGTGTTGAGAACTGACAACGGTGGTGAATTATGTGGAAAATAATTTCATCAATTATGTAAGAAGTGTGGCATAGCATGCCAAAATACCACACCATATACCCCATAGAAAAATGGATTTGTTGAGAGAATGAACAGAACGTGGATGGATAAGGAAAGGAGTATGCTCAGTGGTGCTGGGCCAAAACAAGAATTCTAGGTGGAGGCAGTCAACACTGCAAGATATCTAGTGAATATCTCTCCTTCATTGGCACTATTTGACATGAATCCACATGAGGTATGGTCGTGTAAGAAGTCTTTGGTTTCACATCTCAAAGTATTTGGTTGTGATGCATTTGTGCATGTTCCCAGGGAAAATAGGAGCAAGCTCAACAAGAAGGAAGTCAAATGTATTTCCATTGGATATAAATAAGGAATGAAAGGATATAAGCTCTGGGATCCTACATCAAGGAGAAAAATGTATATTCAAGGTGTGGTCTTCAAAGAAGTTGGAAGTAAGTCTGAGCCTGAGGAAATTGTTCAGAATGAGAACAATCTTGAGACAGTGCGGTTTGAACTGAGGAAGGAAGAAGATGATTCAGATGAGTCCACTAAATCAAAGGAAGAGGTGGAACAATAGACTCTGGTGGTAAATATGTCAAAAGAGTAAAAAAACCAGTCTAAAGGTATAGTCTGCCTGAATTTCATTTCGCATTTGTGTTAACTATCATCGACGATGAGCCCAAGTCGATCAGTGAGGCAGTCGACTCGATAGAGGGTAAACTCTGGAAGGACACTGTAATACCCTTGTTTCCCCCAGTTTGTAAATATAAATATAACTAGAAAAGAGACTATGGCTGACTAAATATATGTGAAAATTTTATTTGATGAACCTTTGTATAAAAGGGTCAATGTATGAATTTTTGGTTATTAATAGAAATTTGATATGTGTTTCACAACTGTTGAAAGGGGGGAGTTTTCCATGATAGACCATGGATGCTATGAGAGAGATGGTGATGGGAAACCAAGAATGGTTGGGATGACCCTCACTAGACCAGTACCTATTGAGTGTAATTGCTCAGTAGTCCTCTGACCCAGAAATGAATTACCATTCAGGTTGGTAGTTGGAAGGCCATCCTCAAGAGTTAATGAGGAGATGGGGTAGGGTACCCATCAATAAGGCTTCCAGGTCTGATTACGAATTGGGATTCAGACCCACGCAACATTGTTGAGGAAGGCAAGAAAGGAGCTCATTTGGGGGATAGAGACAGATCTGCAAGGAAGCAGAGTAGAGAAATCAATCTCCATAGAAGAGAAGTGGGCATGCTTTGACTCGGGAGGTGAGAGAAAAGCTGAGAAGCAATCTTTTTTTGGCTGTAAGAAGCCTTGGGCAAGGTCTTGCTACAAACTGATAAATGAGGCTAACAAGTGACTAAGGAAGTGCTCGCGTAGACCTCCTTGCTTGGAGTGGGGAAAAACTGGTTGCCATGTTCCTATGGGAGGAGGAAAGTAACCTCCATCCCTGACTATTGTGGAGCAAGGAGAAATAATATCTCTCAGAGCATCATGGTCTAGCTCGGGGGTGGCAAGTGGTAAATCCATCAGGAGTGGTTGTGCCTATGTTTGGGAGGAAACATGCACCCCTTTCAGAAGTCGTTTAACATTCTCCAATTCTGATAAGTATTATCATACTTTGCACAATATGTAATGGATGTGATGATTGGATGTCTGTGTTTATGGTTAAGTCTTGCAGTGTTTTGAACAGTTATTAGAAATTCTCTTTTTCTTATGTAAACTACTATATCTATATGGTCTTTAATTTATCTTAGTGTAGCTTCTAGAGAGTCATGGGATGTGAATCCACAGGAGAGTCAGGGTAGGAGTAACTAAAGCATCTAAGTCATGTCAACCCTTTTGAATTCACCTTAGCAAGAATGTCAAGTTCATCTCTATGGGAGAAGGGCATTTTTCCTTCCGACTATCTGCCCATCTAACCAAGGGCTCATGCCCATGTCCTTAACCCATTTGTTGCAAAAAGGATTAATGCTTATCCCGCAAGAATTTCCAAAGGACCCATATGACCAAGGTCTAGGAACCCTACGCTAGTCCAAAAGGAGATAACTTTTTCGGCTTTGGGACTTATGACTCCACAATCCTTGAAAATAGTCGAAGGCCGAAGTCGCGAATTGATGAGGGTCGTCGATCCGAGGATCCAGTGGAGATCTCTCTCAACCATTAGATCGTACTTAGGAAGGGTATCATTAAGTGATTCGGTGAAGCACTACTTCAAGATAATAGGAGTGGTATAGCGTCGAAAGTCCCGAATGTCGGAGTCGCGAAGTTAATCAGGACAGTTGAAAGTGGAGGGACATGTGTCCACATATCAATGACTATCTAGAACTTTGGGTATTCTATGGTATAGGGACCCGTGAGCTTCCCTGAAGCTCTGCAAGCCGTAGTAAATCTTGGTCGTGGATGTTAGGTACACGTGGCGATATATCCGACATATTCTGAAGAGAAAGCAAGAAGATACATGTTGAACTCTCAAATGTTGAACGTTCGAAGTGATGAGGACCATCGATCCTTCGAACCTTCAGGATCCCTCTCGGCCGTCAATCTAAGAATCCCACCCTCAATTAACCAACTGATAAGGAACGCATCGTGGAGTGACACGTGGCCCCTACTTGTCCCTTGTCTAAGGTTATCTGTTGAAATTAGAGTCATTGGATGAGAGGGCATGTGGCAAGCGATCCCATAGTCCGAAGACTTAGTACTCCGAAGGAACTTGTCCAGGAACCTACAAAGTGTGAAAACCTCTGAAGTCACGAATGTCGAAATGAATGTCAGCCATTGGTAGGATGAGGACACTTGGCGCTAGATTAGAGAGTCTAGAGACTTATCTCTTCGGGGAATTCATGACATGAGGAGTTGGCAAGATCCAAATTCTGTATTCATGAAGTAATGAGAGTCATAGATCTATGGATCTACATGGAATCTTACTGACCGTGAGATTGAAGGGTTAGGCAGTTGTCAGTCCAAAATGATGTGGCATGATGACATCATTTGATGTGATGTGGAACCACTTTACACATGACACATGTCACCCTGATATGGAAAATTCACAGACCCCTTATGCATGTGAGAGCATGACACGTGTCACCCCCTAATGAGGGCATGTGTCACCCCTGGCCCTTTCCACGTGCCAATTTCTGGTTTGTGCCTGCCCGACCAACATTGTTGATGATGTGTCCGAAACTCCGAAAGTCTGGATAACTTTGAGAGTTTAGAAGTTTTTGGAATAATGTAATAAAGAGGTGTACAATGGAGATCGTCAATCATAGAACACCAAAATTTCAACAACGATAGTCGATTTTCGAAATGCCAAAAGTGTCGACCACCAATTGTTGACTTCTGAATGTCGAAAAAGGGGCGTTCAACATAAAATGTCGAATGTCGATCGTCGAATGGCTAGGGACACATGGAGAGATTTCGAGGCTTTGGGGATTAGTAAAAAGGAGTGTTCAACACCAAACACCGAAGACCCCAACTAATAGCGCCCGGATAACTTCAGGAAATCATATCTTGCAAACCAGGGATCAGATTTTGAGTCGGTAATAGTCGTTAGAAAGCTACGGACAAGAAGAAGAGGATGAAGGAATCATAGAGATTATTAAAGATATTTAGGAAAAAAAAAATTCGATGCCCCATCCCTAGAAAGGGTATTTAGGGGTTGGGTGTGTTACAGACACCATGGTTGAAGAGATGGAATCCTTGCACAAGAATGAGACATGGGATTTAGTAAGGTTACCTAGTGGAATAAATCTCGTTGGTAGGAAATGGGTATTTAATAATAAGATGAATGTCGTAGGTCAAGTCGAGAAGTTCAAAGATCAACTCATAGTGAAAGGTTATTCCCAAGTCTAGGGAGTTGACTTCGGTGAGAGTTTTTCCCTTATTGAAAAATTAACTTCCATTAGAATACTGATGTCTTTGGCTGCAACATTCGATCTAGAAATAGAACATATGTATGTGAAGACAACATTCCTACATGGGGACCTAGAAGAAGAAATCTACATGAAACAACCTGAGGGATTTGTAGTGAAGGGAAAACAAGAGTTGGTGTGCAAACTGAAAATATCCCTTTATGGTTTAAAAGCAATCGCCAAGGATGTGTTACCAGAAGTTCGACACATACATCCTTAGTTTGGGATTTTTGAGAAGCAAAGATGATCACTGCATATATTCCAAGGAAGAAGATGGGCGTTTCATATATGTAGCTTTGTATTTCGATGACATGTTGTTGATTGGAAACAACATGGACACAATAAAGGAGGTGAAGAAGAAACTATCCTCCAAATTTGACATGAAGGATCTCGGTGTAGATAACTTCATTCTCGGAATGGGGATTAAGAGAGATCGAGCCACTATAAATATCTGGTTGAATCAGACGAAGTATATTGAAACAGATCTGAAATGTTTCAACATGCAAGATTTCAAACCGGTGAAGGTACCAATTCCTGTGGGAGCAAGGCTAACTGTTGAATAGTGTCCAAATGCAAAGGAATAAATAGAGGACATGGCACATGTTCCCTATGTGAGTTTTGTTGGTAGTCTAATGTATGTGATGGTCTGCACTTGACCATACATTGCCCATGCAGTGGGAGTGTTGAGAAGTTGAATGTAGACACATGGAAATGAGCACTGGACAGTTTTCAAGAGAGTATTCAGGTATTTGTGTGGCACAAAGGACTATGCTATATGATCCCAAGGAAGACCTGTAGGTGATAGTGGCAAATTAAATGTACATGGATTTGTGGACACCGAATGGGCTGGAGATATGGATCGATGAAGGTCGACCAATGGATATGTATTCAAGATGTTCGGTGGAGCAATAAGCTAGATGAGAAAGTGATAGTTAATAATAGCCTTCTCAACAATAGAAGTTGAATACATGGCGACCACTCATGGAAGAAAAAAAACAGTATGGCTGCAAAGGTTGTGTTCATGAATCATGTTTTAGCATAGATCTCTGAAGGTAAGTTGTGATAGTCAAAGTGCAATATTTCTGGCAAAGAACCCTACTTATCATTCGAAGACTAAGCACATTGATGTGCAATACCATTTCATAAGAGATATGCTGGAAAGTAAAAAGGTGCTACTGAATAAAGTAGACACGTTGGAAAACATAGCAGACTCGTTGACCAAGTTTGTGAGTGTTGTGAAGTTCTCTTGGTACAAAGAGGCAATGGGAATTGTTGCCCTGGATCTGTGAATGAAAGTTCATGAATCTCCTGGTTTCAGCAAAGAAGACAACAAGTGGGAGAATGATGCTTTGTTATATTATTTGCAATGAAATTATAGTCAAGGTGGATCGACAATTGGTCGAGGGTCGAGGTAGATCGACAACAAGTTGAAGGTCGAGGTTAGTCAACCAGGTAAAGTCGAAGTTGAAGGTCAAGGCGGTTCAACATGGTAAGGAATTGATAGTGAGTCGAAGAGTTCAACCAACAAGAGGTCGAAAAACATACATATGGCAATCGAATGAAGGCCGACTGGTAGTTGAATGGTAATATGACTTGGAGTCGATTGTAATAGAATCCAAAGATTTGCAGGATTTGTAGCCAATGATCTGCATGGATCTATAACCATTTTTGGGTGCCAATTATTTAGGGGTTTTCCTGTTGTAAAGTCTATGAAGAGGCATGTTGTAAGGCCATAAATTCTAATCAATGAATCACAAGATAGCCATTTTTTAGAGAAATCTTTAGATGTAGGTTGTTGGTCATGCATATATGATCCATATTGACTATAGGGTTGTTCTTACACACGCAAGAAGGTATGATGTTGATTGTGTCTTAGGTGTGGAACAAGGTTAGACAGGTAACATTTTATTCAGATTGAATAAGACAACAAGAGAGAAGAATGCTCAAGGAATGTTCGTTTTCCTGGTTTGGGTTTCCAGGGTAAAATCTTTGTGTACTATGTGATTGCTTTGTCATTTACATTTTTAATTAAATTCTTCTTCTCTTCTGCTAGGCTTAGTGTGGAAGTGTATCTCATTTCCTAACACCCATTCCTATCCAACACTGATTAAAGTATTTCAGAAACTCAAATCATAATAAATGTTTAACTTATGTCAAGCATGCATCAACTTTAATACAGTTTTATCCTAGGACATGTAGTGATGTTTTTTCCACAATCATAACAGGTCTGTCATCAAAAATCAGTTAGAAAAACTATAAGAAAATAATATACATTTAAAAAAGACTCCATTGAAGTGAAATTCAGTGAATATTCATCAACTTTACCTGATGACTACATCCAAAAGAAATATTTTTAGTATTCATCAGGTAAAATGGACACATCTGCAAAAGTACAGACAATTCTAGGAATTTAAGGTGAAAGTACTATAACTCAGTATAAATATTATTGTAAGGAATTTAGTTATGAATCCCAAAAAAGTGTAATTAATATGGTGGAAGAAAGATTGACTAGGTTTGCAGCTAGTTCCTTCTTCCCCTCCCACCAATACTAAAAGATGTTGGATTTATGTCCCTTCTTTCCTCTAATCAAGGAGAATTGAAGGAAGTGAAAAGTCTTGCTTTGGTGCAAATAAGATCTGTATTTATTTTGAGTATTCTCTTCTGAATGGATTTATGATGGTGAAGTTAACTTTAAGAAAGATAAAAAGGAAGCTTTCAGAGATTTTCCTGGAATTAGGTAAGGGAAGAGGAGGATATGAGGACCAATTGAAGGCCTATGAAAAAGACCTGGATTTGATTATGGAGAGGAAAAACGAGGATGGTGAGCCACATAGGGTTTTTATGAGGGCCAGTGCAGTGATTAGAAATATGACGAAATCCTTCACAATGAAGCAGATGTGCCTTGAGCAAGAGGTGGACTCTCTGAACAACCTGCAAATTCTGATTTGTATCCCTCAGAGTCCAAAGGAGACCAAGATCTAATTACAACTGAGTCCACAAAAAATAATGAATTGGATGTATGATACTCAGATTAGAGGTTTTTGCTTCTATATAATTGTTGTTCTGACTCCTAAGATCCGGTGAAAGACTATTGTCATTTTGGACAGATTGAAGTCCCTAAGGACTAGAAATTTTTCCAAGGAGTGTTGTTGATTTTGTACCGTATTTTGTATTATATTTCATATTAGATAATTTGTTTGGGAAAACAAAAAAATATCTAGCAAGTGAAGCGTAGTTTTATCTAAAACATAATTGCATTGGACACTTCCTTACTTGAGCATCTAGTGTATCACATCTTCTGGAGGAACAAATCTTGCAAAGGAATCATAACCATGTTTTTCCATGCTATTTGTTTGGAAACTATCTACACGTTGATGTCGCAGACTAGAATTATAATGATCATTTCCAAGTGGTGGTGGAACAGGAGCCTTATTAGGGATCTTTCCTCTGTGGCGACTACAATATATCAACACATCAACTATATGTACCTAATGTTTCTCAACCACAATGAATAAAAAATCCTTTCTCTTCCTTATGCTCAACACAGTTTGTTTTCCTTGGAAAACCTTTTCAACATATAAATAGAGGAATATTGATAGTAGAGGTACAATTTCATGTAAAAATTACTTCCATCACAATTTGTGAAACTTGGTGAACATAATTAAATTTCTCAATGAAATGCAATTATTTTGGAAAAATGCAAGATGGAAAACTAGTAAAAGTTAACAATCGCTCGTAATATATTCCTTAATAAGGAAGAAAATGGTCAGTGCCAATAGCACATATTTATAAATATTAAGGAAAATAAGATAATAAGATGTTTCCTCATATATATTTGTAACAGTTACTGCAAAAATAGAAAAAGAAAACTATTTTGATATTCAGATAAAAAATACAACTCATGTCACCCACCCTACTCAAGTTTACAGAGAGGGAACCTTTTAGAGTGGATTCCGACCAACTGGATGCAAAAATTGGACTAGAAGAGTACACAATCAAGATTGTAAAGAATGTGATCAAAATGATAGTTTCATGGATTGCACCAAACACTTTTGAGAAGACTAGTTTAGAAATACTGATGTTTATATAAAGTAAACATGGAAAAAATAAAGGTCTTGTATGTTTTGAAAAAAGACAAATGTCTATTATAACAACCAAGCTAAAAGCATGTGGGCACCATACCATTGGATCATATTGAACCGACTAGAAATTCACATGATATCAATTGGAAAAATATCCATGCCCTCGAAAATAATGGATGGGTTGGGAGCTGGTAATTCTTAATTGTACTGGAAATAAAATAAAAAAACAAGAGGTTTGCACTCACCTCTACTTTTTTCTAGAAGAAAAATTTCTCATTATATTAATAATATATGGTAAAAAACATAATTACATTCACTACTTCTCAAGATGAAGACACTGCTCCAGTCCCAAATATATGAAAATATGGCCACTTATAAGATAGACAACTCACAAGTCTAGCCTCAAATTTAGATCTTCAACAATTAGACAATACAAAATCTATTGACACATTAACAAAAATGCCAAAATAAGTCTTGTACTATATCTCTCAAGGCCACTAATATAGATATATATTTTTTGTCGGCCCCACCTAACCGTCTATCCACTAATAATATGTCAAATTCCTTGCCTATTCTTGAAGAGCACTTTTGGAAAGTAGATCAGTCTCCTTATTTAATTCTCTGAAAATATGAGTGAAATTGATATGAGTAAATCCTTTAATGAGTTCAATGATTCTATCTTTCCATTCTAGGGCAATAAATTGTAACTTTCCTTTGTTGTTAAGCTATTCTATAATAATTTTGGAATCACCCAGTACTTGAAGATCCAGAATATTAAGTCTGGTAGATAGAGTAAGAGTAGCCCAGGCACCAAGAAGTTCTTATTTGGTGTAAGTACCCTCACCACAGTTGTAGGTCCAAGTAAATTTGGTGTGATCTATGAGCTTGATGATACCACCTGCTCCACATTGTAGACCGTGTTTTGTGAGGCTCCATCAAATTAGGTATTGTTCCTTCCCTGTTAGTAGGTAGGTTGTAAAAATCACAGAGAAGGATCCTTTCTTGACATTGATAACTCCAAACGCCCTAGATTCCTATAGCAGATAGTATTAATAGTAGGAGAAATTTGTTCAAAGATAGCCCTATTGCGCACCAACCAAATGTGCCAGATGACCAAGGCAGAAATATGAGGATAGTGAGACTCCTCCTTTTCCTAGTCCTCCAAACTAATCGTCAGTGAGGAGCCTAACCAGATAGACCATAGCTTAAGGGAAATAGATATTTTGTGCCATACTTGTTGTGTAAATGTACAGTCTATAAAAATATGTGTAATAGATTCATAATTAAAATGACACAAAAGGAAAATATTATGTCCCTCCTAGGCCTGGCGTAAAAGATTGTCCCAGGTCAATATCTTATTGGTTGCAGCTAGCCAAATAAAAAGTTTGATTTTCAAAGGAATATTCCAATGCCAAAATTGCTTCCTCCAGCTGGTACACTTCTAGATCCATATGGTAGAAGCAATTGCATTATAGAGATTCTTGGCTGATATGTTACCAGAACAATCACCTCCACTCCATATCAATGTATTCTCATGTTCCCTTAGTTATATCCCCGCTCCAAGTAGAGCCTTACAATATCACTTCCATTCAATAGCCAAGTCCCCCAAAAGATCCAATTCTATGCAATTTTTCCACTGGGAACTGAGAGACCCCTGGTCTGTGAGACCCTTGGCTTGGAAGAGATAATAAATATGTTGTTTGTATAAATTGTTCAAGAGATCCAGTGATAAAAAAGCAGAAGTCCCCAATCCCAGAATTGCATCCCGACCAATATGAATTAGGTGGGCCGATCTGGGTTTCCAACATAACCAATGTTGGATGATATGTATAAATTTCAATAGTGATCTCCAGATTGGAGAAGCATTTGTCGGACTTGTAGTAGTATGTCTGACCCAACTTGAGACTGAAAGATGTGAGATATATTTACCAATAATAACCTAATTCCAAATCTCATCTTGTGACAACACACACCATAGTGAATTGGATGCCAAAGCTTTATTAAACAGGAAAATGTTTCTCATCCCCCGACCACCCACCAATTTAGGTTTAGTAATGGAATCCAAGTGACAAAGATGAAGATGCTTATTTTCACTACCACCCGTCCAGAGAAAAGTAGAAATCAGATGTCGAATCCTTTTTAATACAATAATAGGGATAGTAGTCAACGCCATCTAGAAGACTGTCTAGCTATCCAAAAATTATTTAATAAGAACAAATCTCCCTCCAAGCGTTAGCCACCTATTGCACCAATGCACAATCCTTTTCTCAAATTTTATGAGTAACCAACGCCAATTAGCCACTTTATAGCAGTATGGTTTGAGAAAATAACCAAGATATCTCAGACCAACCAAGATCTCTAGAAATTTGCACGAGAATATGTTCTTGTACGTGTCTAAGTCCACCTCTATAAGCCTCGAGTAGTGTAAGGTAGACTTTGTCACATTGATCTGGAGCCCCGAAGCTCGACATCAGAATTTAAGAATAGATTCAATCTCCATCCATTCTTGTGAATCAGCTCTGGTCATAATAAGAACATAATACATGAAAACAATATGCATAATCTTGATCAGCCTTGAAACCTTAATGCATGTGAGTCTTCCTATTTGTCGACTAATTTTGAGTAGAATGCTCTGTCCTTCTATAGCCAAGATGAAAAATAGGGGTGAGAGTGGGAAACCCTGCCTCAAGCCTCTCTCATTATGGAAGAATGGGGTTGCCTCCCCATTCACTAGAATGACTATGGTGGCACTAGAAACACAGCCCATGATCCATCTCATGAAATGATGACCAAAACCAGATTGTAGAAGTATTAATCGCAGGAAGACCCAATTAATACAATCAAAAGATTTTTTAAGATCTAACTTTAAAATCATTTCCTGGAGCTTTTTCTATTTGATGTTGTGTAAAAATTCCTATGCAGTTCCTATGGCATCCAAAATCTGTTTTCCTTTAAGGAAACCCAATTTTTCTCTAGAGATAATGCCAGAAAAGTAAGTTTTTATCCTATTAGCAAGAATTTTGGTAATGACTTTATAACAAAGGTTGCATGGAGCAATAGGCATGTAGTCGCTAAGGGAAGTTAGAAGGTTGGTCTTAGGAATAAGATTCAAGAAGGTGGAGTTTAATGCCTGATTGACCACTCCTTTGATCCTAGTATCCTCAACCAATTCCCAAAAATCATCGCCAACAAGTTCAAAGAAGAGAAGGTAAAACTCAACAATCCAACCATCGGGTCCACGGCTTTTATCCCTTTTGAAAGTATTTAGAACTTTCCAAGTATCCTATTTTGTTAAGGCACCAATAATTTGTTCAACCTCCCTCTCACTAATAAGTCTAGGAAAGTGTCCAGTGATGGTAGCTTAGTCAATAATATTTGTATGTCCCAGATCACTATAATTATTTTTGAAATAATGGTAAGTTGTTGGAATCAGCATGTCCTATCCTATAATAATGTTTGTTGTATCCATCTTTAATTCCCAAATATGCTTGTGATTCCTCTTGTAGCTGGAAAAGTGATGAAAAAACTTAGTATTTCGATCTCCGCACTTGATCCAAATAGATCTGCTCTTCTGGCGTCAAAGTGATTCCTCAGCCATCAAGAGCCTATTTTTCTCCTCCTCTAGAGTCTTTAATTTTTTTTCAAGTTCGGTCGATCTAGTTCCCACAAAATGTTCCAGGATCAATGACTGTATAATATCTTCCAGCTGTGAGATTCTATGAGTATTTTTTATTTTCTATTGATGTGCCCAAATTTTAACTTTCAATTTTAAGTGTTTTAGCTTCCACGCAAGATGTCTTCGTAAGTCAAATTCTTGTAGAAAAGACTGGTCAGTCCAAACCTCAGTGACTAGTCGTACAAAATCTAGGTCCTGTAACCACACCGGGTTGAATTTAAATGGATAAGTCGACCGATGAGAGGATGACTCTAGTTGTAGGAAGATAGGAGCATGGTCCGAGAGGAATGGATATTCAACCCAGGATCTGTATCATTATGAAAGTTAAAGAAGATTTTCAGAAATAAAAACAAGGTCCAGTCTCTTAGAGATACACTCTGAACCAGGTCTACCATTCCTCCAAGTAGGAATTGTAGTAGCCGACAATAAATCCACAAGTTTGTTGTTTATGAAGATTTATTTTAACTATAAGGTTGTCAAATCTTGTAAATCTGAGTCCCCCACACCTCATTAGCTAATAAGGTAAAATTAAAATCACTCACGACTATAAGATTAGGTTTAGCCAAAAGGCCAAAAGAAAAGACTTTTGTCCAAAATGCAATCCTGATAGTACAAGGACCATAAACATTGAGAAGATTAACATGTCTTTTGTTTGCACAATGGGTACCTGTCATCAAAATACCACCACAACATAAGAAAGGTTCCATCTCAAACTTAATAGGATCCCAAGCAACAAGTAACCCACCCGATCTTCCCACTGATCTTACAACACTAACAAACCACTGTGGTCTTATGCTACTGAAGAATGATCGAGCACGCTGCTTGTCAACTAGAGTTTCTTGTAAAAAAATGATGCTAGGAAGAGTTTTGTCAATAAGTCTCTTGAGGGAGGCATTTTTGAGGGTGCCACCCACCCCTATGATATTAAGGGAGAGAAGTATCATGGGAAGGACCTAGCTACGGATTTAATGACTCTAAGCACCCCATGGTCAGATGAGTCTGTTGAGTAATTATTCAGAAAAGTAAAAGTAGTAGCCTTTCTTTGAGCACTGCGGGTTTTAATAGGTGAAGTTTCAAGTCCCAAACCATGAGACCAAGAGTAGTCTATCCCAATTGTGTCACAATTATTAACACGAGGTGAAGAAATAGTTAAGTTAGAGATCTCTTGGATGATCAGAGACCTACCCTGAAAAGTAGGAATAAGAACCGGTAGCAACGTCTCAACTGTGGTAGGAGCCGAAGTAGTAAGTAATTTCCCGAGGGTAGAGTGACTAGATGCCAAAATTCTAGAAGTTGTAGGAGCAACCCCAACAAACTTAGAGTCAGTGGTAGGAAGAACCATAGTAGTAAGATGGTCAAGAATAGTCAAATGAAAAGGACTCGAAGATAAGGCAACCCCACCGAGAGCCAAAGGACTAGTGGGAGCCCTTTCGTCTCTAGAAGGTGACGACAACTGTGGGGTAGGAAAATCCCAAGGGGACTCTTGCACCACAGAAGGTGAAGGAATAAAAGACAGAGTCTTCAAAGTATCATACACGGGTGGTCTTAAGGGCCCCATCCTTGGGATAACAGATGATTCCAATAAATTCCTTTCCCAAGAAGTAAGGGTATAATAAAAAGTAGGACAGTCTTGCTTGAGATTACCGGTGAGAGTGCCCAGAGGGGAAGACAGGAAGTCTCCTATGTCTGTATAATCATCATTCAACACAAAAAATGAATCAATGCTTGGTGAGTCCTCCCGCGATAGCTTGAGAAGGTAAGAAGCTTCTGATTCATCCTCTTCCAGTTCTTCAGTACAATCACTCCTAAGGTGTCCAATCCTGCGGAAGCTTGTAAAACAAAATGGGAAGCCAAGGTAATCTAGGTGCTCAGTCACCGTGCGACCTCGTCAAATAATATCTAGTCTTTGGGGTAACCCCTCATGTACATCCAAATCAACCAGTATCCTGGCCATGTTTCTATCAGAACCGTTTAAAATATTGTCATCCAAATAGATAAAACGTCTGAGCTCATTGTCTATGGATGCAAGAGCTTTTTCCATCCAATACTGAAGTGGTAGGCTGGGAAGAAAAACCCATAGGTGACGAAGTCTAAAGTAATCCATGGTTGGATCAAAGCTTACCTGCCATCTTTTAAGCATTAGGCTATAACCATTGATAGTCCAGAGAGAATCTAGAATGGGTTGTGCATCCTCCGGTGAGTTAAAAAGAAGATCAAACCAGTCATGTGAGAGAGAGATAATCTATGGAACGTATCCCATCAAAGGAAACCAGGCACCTGAAATCCAATTCGAGAGAGAACACTTACACAGAGTGCGATAGGAAATCCTACCAACAAGTCCACGGAGAGAAAGGTGGATGCTCTCCTCCAGACCTACGTCTGAACAAATGATTAAGCAACATTTAGTCTTGTTAGGTTTCCATGATCATTTTCACCCAGAACTCTTAGGTTTCCACTTTTTCATAGAAGGACGACGTTCACAAAAACCCACACTCCGATGCAAACCAAAACGCCCAAATGAGGAGACTAGTCTCGGAAGCGAAGCGGAAGGTGACAAGGGAGCGAATGCTAGAGGCTTAGAGATATCAAAGGAAGAGGATAACAAGTGGTCTACCAATTTTAAGGAAGAATGTGGTAAGATAGCTTCAACTATTTGCATGTTCGTTGAGGCGAAGAGTTTGACACTCTTTGAGAGGGCCTTGTCAGCTGCACTCATGAGTGCATTGACCTCAACCTCCATCAGGAAGGTGTTGGAGGAGTGCACCAATAAATTCCACCCCGCAAAGCCTAAGTTACAACAAACTATGATAAGACCTCTGTAGAAAATAATAAATATATGTAAGCTTTGCCATTAACTACTTCTGAGTTGTAAGTCCACTCCATTAATTGTCGTCTCATGTCACTGAAGAGACGACAGGCTTAGATATGACCTCTACTTAGGTAGTTAATAAAATTTAAGTAGAAGAATACAGAGAAGTTAAGGAAGGGATTTAAGGCTCTGCTTCTGTCAGTAGAGAGGATGAATCCTCCAAGTCCCAAGTAATCTAGTAGTCCTAAATATAGAACAGACCTAAACTAGTAGAAAGTAGACAGAAACCGCCCAATATGGGTCCAACATCCAGGTAGGTGCAATAAACCTACTGCCAAGTGTAAGAAATCCAATAGTTCCTCCATTAAGACCACCATTAATTCCTTCTCGAGCTCTACTACTTCACCATATCTGGTTGTATTCCATGTACTTGAATATCAAAAGGTTTGTAACCTACATACATGGTACGAGAAATGTGGAAAAAATTTAGACAGTCAAAGAAGACGATATAGAGTCTAGAATCTAGACAAATGCAAATGTTGGAGACAAGAACATGTGTCCCAATACAAAAGGGAGATTTATCAGGAAATAAAGTCTAAGTTGTAGAGTTTTCTACAGCTAAAGACCACTGAAAGGTGTTGGATATTTTCAACCAAATTTAAAAGATGTTTCACAGAGATTAGTCAAGATTGGAAGCAACAAATATACTTTAGTAGAGTTGAACCAGTTGCAACTGAGGCATCAAAGAGTAATATTACAAAATCAAGGGAAAATTTGGTAGAGAGTTCCACACTACATTGCATAGGGATCCTTCTCGCACTCAGGAAAAAACCCATATCTTCCATTTCGATGTTTCAGGGATATGGAGAATCATACGAAACATCCCCAATTTTAGAGGGACTTCATCAAGGACTCAGGGATTTGCTGGCCATACACAAGACATTTTAGGTAGCTTTCAGGAGTGTTTAGGATAGATTTTGAGAACATTCTAGATCGATTTCAGGGATATTCCAGGCACGTATGTTTGGTTTTGACAATGGACATTGATGATTAGACAATATGATCATTTATCCCATCCATTTTTTTCATATTATACTGAATGTAAGTCTGATATGTACAATTTGTAGCTCAAAACATGGATTTTGTAAGATAGGTTTTGATTTGGGTTCCTGGTGATTTAACTATTTTCTTTTCAGCGACATCATTACAACAAGCAAAGCCTCCATCTCAACAAATAGGAAATGCAATATCTCAAAGGTTTGATCCATGTGGTTATTGTTTTTGTTCTTCTCATTTTTGGGGTCATCTTAGATTTTACATATTGTACATGGGTGTCCAAGAGTTATTCAAGTCTAGTTCTTCCACTATCCCAACCTCAATCATTGTGGAAACAATCAGATGGTAGTGACTTGGATTGGGTACTAAAGGTTTGAAAAAATTCATATCCAATCACCTTCTTTATCTGAAATATGAATCTAATGTATTTACAGAATGCAAGCATGTATATCTCAAAGTGTTTTGTAGATGTTTTCAACACAGATGTAAAAATTTGCAGAACCTATTGAGAAGGGAATGCCTTTCAACATCAATACCATAAACAAGAAATATTAGAGAGTGTAAGGGTTGTGAATAATACCTACAAATACTTATAGTGAATTCTAACATTTTTACTATATATATATATATATAGTATTGTCATCCCTGAAAATTTTGGAGGCATGTTCTAACTGACCTATGGAAGAGTCCCCGTTGTTCCCTGTGCAACATAGGTTTTGGATCATAATGACAACACATGTAGGAGTACCCAAGCATAAGAGAAATTAAATTTGACATCCTAAGAGTGCCATTTGTTTTAATTAGAGATCCAAGGAGGGGTCCAAAAAGATCGAAACTATGCCTACAAGGAACTCTACATTTTTATCTTTTTTTTTTTCTTTTTTTTCTTTGTTGGGGGTCACTGCTTATATAAACTCACACAATGTGTTGGAGTTACTTCACACACACCTATGATTTATTTTTCCTAAGGTTATTCCTTGTTTATTAGTCATACTTAGTCATTATCCAGTCTCATATATTTTAGGGGAGAATATTTAACCTGGAGAATATTCTCTTTCAGTTGACACTTCAGTTTGACTAGTTGAGTTGAGTTTAGATGTTGCATTGGAATCATCACCATGAAACATTGGGATAATCGCCATGATAATTCGACATTGCCTTGATATCATCACTGAAGTGGTGCATTAGCCTTGATTCCCTGAGTTAACTCATCATTACTTTATGTTCAGTCAGTTAACTGAAGACTAGTTGACTAGTTAACTCAACTAGGTGGCAATTCACTCCCGTAACTACCTCAGAGACTAGAATAGGTGGTATTTCACTCCTGTAACTGCAGGTGTGTGTCCAAATCACTCTAGAACACCACTATTTTTCATTGTTTCACATCAATTCGAACTCATTGAGCTATGCAGAGTATATCATGTGTAAATTATTCATTATTCACAACGGTTAATGATAATTCTTTCATTATTTCTCCCCTTATTCTTCTTTATCCAATTCTCTCTATAAATGTGTGTATTATTGTTTATCTAGATATATTCTGTGCAGGTTCAACACATTTACATGGTATCATAGTCGACGGACTGCTAAGCAAAATCTACACCAAAATGTTTTGCAGGTACAAAAGATTGAAGACAACAGAAAGATGGAATTCCAAAAAGAATTCAATCTTACACGTTAAAACTATTTTGCATGGAAGGAGAAAATTTCCATACATATCTGGTCCAGAGGGTTGTACAGGTTAACCATGATTACAAATCCAAAGACGACATTAGCCATAGAAAAATCCAAGTACTTAAATCACATGAATGAGGCACTCAGAACAATTTGCAGTCTTATTTATCCCAATCTCCTTTTTCATATATCTTCCTGTAAGACTCCTGATAAAGCCTAGACCATATTGGAAGGGCTCTTTGGAAAAAATGATGAGATGAGGGGACACATGCTGGAGGTGGAGATGCTCACAATTGATCCAAAAAGATTCGATAATATTCAAGATTTCTTTACAAAATTCAAGGATTTACTGTCGCAACTCAAAGCTTGAGGGGTTGATAAATTGAAGGAGGAGAAAAAAATGGTTCTCACCATTCTCTCCAAGATTGGTCCTGAATTCTATGTATTTTTATCTACATTCCATACTGTCAGATTCACCTCTAGAGCCACCTAGAAGATTCCTTCTCTTGAGGACTTTATCGAATCCCTGGTGCAATCAAAGGCCCAAGGGCGCATGCACTCATTGTGCATGATGGCAGACACAAATATCAGAAATATAAAGATAAATATAAGTGGAAATCTCATGCACATATGAAGAAGGAAGGGTACACAAAACCCTTCACTGATGCCTCTAGATCCAAAGGAGAACAGGGAAGAAAAGGAGAGAAATGCACATACTGTCAGAAAGGATTCCTCAATCCATAGATCTGATCTGAGACTATGGGCCGAAGCACTTAACTGTGCAACATACATCCAAAACATATCTCCACATAGATCTGTCAAGGATAAGACCCCCTATGAGGCTTGGAGCGGCCTCAAACTGGAAGTGACCCACTTTCACATTTTTGGTTCACGTGCATCACCCAGGATTCCCTTTGAAAAGAGGAAGGCACTTGATCCATAGATCACTGAGTGAATTTTTGTTGGATACCTCGACGATGTGAAGGGATATTGTCTTATTGATCTTTCCTCGGATTGGCTCATCATTGAGCATAGTGTCCAATTCGAGGAAAGTGTCTCACATGTACCTTAGCAGCAGCATCCAGACACCTTCATTCTTCCACCTATCTGAGATGATGAGCATGCACATGCCGACTCTTCTTCAGATGAGAGTTTTGATTCAGAGGACTTAGATGATTTAGATTCAAAGTTAGTACAGTCACATGCAGAGTCAGAGCATCTAGATGCAGTTGTAGAGCCAGAGGAGAGGCCCAAGTGGGCACAGACTACTCTTAAGGATGCAGGGGATCTCATTGGTGATCCAGCTGATACTAGGAGGACTCGATCTGATTTTGAGGAGCCTCTTGTTGCACTCACTGCCACTGAACCATTGCACTCTAGCAATATTTTCTTGGTTTAGTATTCAGATCCACAGTCTTATGGCGAGACTGCTGGATATCCCTTTTGGGAATCCACCATGCAGGAGGAGTACAACTGCCTCCTTGAGAACCAGACTTGGGATCTGGCTCCCCTTCCTTCTGGGAGGAAACTTGTCATATGCAGATGGATCTACAGGACCAATATCACAATAGATGGATAGATCAACAGATACAAAGCCAGGCTTGTCTCCAAAGGATTTCAGCAGGTTCATGGTATTGACTATGATGAGACCTTCACTCCAGTATCTAAGATGGATTCTATATGATTGGCACTTTTCATTGCGGTAGCCAAGGGATGGGAATTCCATCAGATGGATGTGAAGAATGCATTTCTTCATGGTGATATCTGTAAGGAAATCTACATGGAGCAGCCCCAGAGATTTATGTAGGACTCATCTTTGGTCTGTCACCTGAAGAAGTAACTCTATGGCCTCAAGCAGGCTCCAAGGGCATGGTATGCCAAGATGGACTCCTACTTGTTGTCACATAACTTTGTACATTGTAAATCAGACCTGAATGTCTACATGCTAAGGACGACTGATTCACTTCTACTTTTAGTTCTATATGTCAATGATCTGCTGATCACCGGGTGCTCGACTTCAACGATTGTTGCAGTCAAGAGGATTCTACATGACATGTTTTTGATGACAGACATGGGTCCTCTACACTTCTTACTTGGACTCGAGATCAGTTAGGATGCATCATGTATCAAACTATATCAGGCCAAGTATGCACGAGATCTCCTCGAGAAATTTCACATGAAAGACTGCAAGTTTGCTTCGACTCCTTTCCTATCAGGATTCAAACTTGAGGAT
>JASDQU011314845.1:8459-18895 GCA_032191745.1 Picea mariana | reverse complement strand
AAAATTTATTCATGATGGAAGGAAGAATACCTATACTCTAGAAAAGAATGGTAGGACACATATGTTGTTTCCCATAGAAGACAAAGAGCAAAAGAGAGAAGCTAGTTCAAGCATACTTCTCATGAGTGGGAAGGAACTCTTGAATGAAGTCAAGAAGGAGAAAGAAATGCAGTTTGTTGTAGTGAGAAATCCTAGAGTTATCCTTACAAATACTTTTGTAGAAGACTTGCCTATAGAAATCCAAGAACTATTAGAAAACTTTGCTGATATAGTAGTGGATGAGATACCACACTCATTTCCATCCATTAGGAGTATATTCCATCATATTGACCTTATTTCAGGAGCTAGTTTACCAAACAAAGCAGCTTATAGGTTGACACCTAGAGAGAATGAGGAAGTCAAGAATCATGTCTAGGAGTTGTTTGATAAAGGGTTAGTCAGGGAAAGCCTAAGCCCATGTGTAGTATCAACTCTATTAAGTCCAAATAAATATGGAGGATGGAGAATGTGTACAGATTCTCAAGCCATCAATAAGATAACCATTAGGTACAGATTTCATTTACCGAGGATGGATGATTTGATGGATTGTTTGAGTGGAGCAAGCTATTTTTCCGAGATAGACTTGAAGAGTGGATATCATCAAATATGAATGAGAGAGGGAGATGAATGGAAAAAAACATTCAAGACAAATGAAGGATTGTTTGAATGGTTGGTCATGTTGTTTGTGGTTAGAAATGCACCAAACACATTTATGAGATTGATGAATGAAGTGTTGAAAGACTTCATAGGAAAATTTGTCATAGTATATCTAGATGGCATACTAATCTTCAGTAAGACAAAGGAAGAACACTTAAGACATTTGAAATCAATGATGGAAAGGTTGTAGCAAGAGAAATTGCTAATAAATATGAAGATGTGTTCTTTTCTGAAGAAGGAGCTCATATATTTGGGTTTCATAATCTCTTTAAATGAATTGAAGATGGACCCAGAAAAAGTGAGAGGGATCAGAGAATGGCCATCGCCGAGCAACATATTTAAGGTAAGATTTTTTCATGGGTTAGCAATATTTTATAGAAAGTTTATCAAAAATATCAGTGGCATATGTGCACCCATACTAGACACTATGAAGAAGAAACACAAGTCCTTTGAGGAAGCTGAAAAAAGTTTCAAAGTGTTGAAGGAGAAGATCACAGAGCAGCCAATTATGGTCTTACTAGATTTTGGAAAAACATTTCAGGTGAGGTGTGATGCAAGTGGATTATCTATTGGAGCAGTCTTGAGTCAGGACAATAAGCTAGTTGCTTATTTCAGTAAGAAACTGAATGACGCCAAGAAAAAAATTTCCACGCATGACAAAGAATTTTATGCAGTGATTCAAGCTTTGAAAAATGGAGGCACTATGTAATTCCTAAATAATTTGTCTTGTACAGTGATAATCAAGCTTTGCAATTTATTACTTGGCAAGAGTTGAATCAGAAACATGCAAAATGGGTGGAATTTATGCAAAATTTTACTTTTGTTATTAAACACATTGTTGGAATTGCTAACAAAGTTGGAGATACTTTGAGTAGGAGGAATTTGATTGTACAGGAATTCCAAGTGGAGATATTAGGGTTCGAAAACCTCAAGGAGATGTATAATGAAGATGCAGATTTCAAAGAAGCTTATGAGGCATGCAAGAATCCTTTGTTGGGAGACAGAAGCCCATGGATTGAATATTTGATCCAGGATGACTTACTATTCAAGGGAAGCCAATTATGCATTTTGAAATGCTCAATGAGAGACAACCTGCTGAAAGAGAAACACAGTGGAGGTTTAGTTGGACATTTTGGTCATGATAAGACATTTGCACAATTGAGTAATTCGTATTATTGGCCGAGCATGAGAGCAGAAGTGAAGAATTTTTTGAACAAATGAAGAATTTGTCAGTATGCAAAAGGAAGACAACAGAACACTGGTTTGTATCAGCCATTACCAATTCCAGAAAGGTCGTGGGATGCAATCAGTATGGATTTTGTTTTGGGATTACCTAGAAATAAAAAAGGGATCGATTCCATATTTGTTGTGGTTGACAGATTTTCAAAAATGGCACATTTCATACCATGCTAGAAGACAAGCGATGCCACACACATCACCAAATTTTTTTTCAGAGAAGTAGTGAGACTACATGGATTGCCGAGAAGCATAGTTTTAGACAAGGACACCAAATTCGTAGGACACTTTTGGAGGACTCTATGGAAGAGTTTGGGGATGAACTTGTCCTTTAGTTCAACATATCACCCTCAGACAGATGGATAGACTAAATTAGTAAACAAGAGTCTTGGAAACTTGTTGAGAAGTTTAGTCACTGAGTAAGGTCATCAATGGGATCAGATTCTGGCGCAAGACGAATTTGCATTCAATAATTCAGTGAACAGGAGCACAGGAAAAAGTCCATTTGAAATTGTGTATGGTATACAACCAAGAGGGATTACAGAGTTGAGAGATTTGAATCAATATGAGTTCAAAAGTGTTGGAGTAGAGGATTTTGCAACAGAAATGAAGAAACTCCATGACAAAGTGAGAGAGCAGCTACAGGACAACAACCAGAAATACAAGAGCAGAGTTGATCAAAAGAGGATAGAAGTTCAATTTGAAGTTGGAGATGAAGTTTTAGCTCATTTGATAAAAGAGAGGGTTCCAAGGGGAACATATAACAAATTGAAGATGAAGAATATTGGACCATGCAAGATTCTCAGAAAATTCGCAGCCAATGCTTATGAAATTGAGTTGTCAGACAATGTTAAGATATCACCGATATTCAATGTTGCAGACCTCTATCCTTAAAGGAGAGATGAAGCAAGAGAAATAGTTTATCAAAAATAAATTTAGTGGAAGAGCAATTGCCCATAGCAAAAAAACATCAGATGCAGAAAATCATTAAACATAGGGATGGAAAGAAAACCAGGAGGAAGACATATCCTAAATATTTAGTGAAATGGAAAGACCATCCAATGGAAGATGAAAGTTGGGTCACAGAACTTGATATTTTGAAGCATGGAAAAACAGTGCAGGAGATCACGGACATGAGTCCATGAATTTTTTTAACCAGAGGAGTATGATGCATGAGCATCGCCTTCAAAGTCAACAATCCACGCATGGAGGCAAAGGAATGACATCTCAACAATGACAGAGTTTCAAATCAAGCATTTAACTTGGAATTAAATCAATGGTTGAGATATTTTGTAATCGGGATTTTAAAAACGTAACTTGTTTGTAAAGTTGTGAAGGACTGTAAGAGATTTCAGATATGGAGTGTTGACTCTATCTGGCAATAACTACTAGTTATTGTAATAGGAAAAAGTAGGTAACAACTTTGAATTTGATAGGATAGATTTCAGACATGATGAGAGATCTCGTGGAGCTGATCCTTAGATAGTTCATTGTTGCATTGTAATAGATAAGAATGTATGAGAGCAGAAGGAAGGAGTATTGTAAGAGAGATCAATAGAACATAGTAGAGTAGTAGAAACACTATGTAACTTGTTTTTCATGAATGAATAGAACATACATAAATTGTCCCAAATCCTTAGACTGTGTTCATTTCATGCGTGATTGAATGAATGCTATATTTTGTGTGTGTGATTTAGTTTATTTCGTTCATGTATGATTGTTTGAGAGATTGATTGTATGAGTTCGTGACAAAATTGGATGAGTTTCAATTGTTTATCTTTTGATACTTGTATGCAAAGTGTGCATCTCGAACGTAAGGAGTGTGTCGATTAAGTCTCAGATTGACTCAGATAAGTTTAGAGAGAATCAGAGAAACTCAGACTAGGTGCAAGGTGTGCACAACATCAAGAAGTCAACAAGCTTCGAAGGACCAACGCAGAGGAACGCCAGGTGGGCGAGAATCTTTTATTTTTAAGAAAATCCTTCGAACTAAGTTATTCAAAATCTCAAGAACGCAAGGTGTTCATGGGGAATCGAAATCCTTTCAAAGATAGAATCTCAGAAGAGATAACATTTTTCATGACTGTTGACGAGATCCCAGAGTCGGATTCGTAGAAGGAACAAAGGTTTGAGACCTTTGAAAACTGATAAATCTTCCAAGTCAAGAGAATATCAGAAGCTCAAGAGGAGGAGCGACCGTGATTGTTGGATCATAGTGAAAAGAGACCAACAGTCATCAGATTAGAAGGAAGTGAACAAACCTTAGAACTTCGTGTACAGAGGAGAGAGGATCTATCGGGGTTGAAACTTGACCTTCCCAAAGTCCGGAGTTTCGGAAAGACGGAATAGAATTCTCAGTCGTGTGATCACTGGAACAGATATGAGCCATCAGATTGTTCATGCCAAAGGTCAAGCGTCAGATTGGCAGAGAGGATCTAGAGTGTCAGTTACTGTGGAGTCCGGGAGGAAGCAAGTTTGAAACTTGAAACACCCAAAGCCTGAAGAGAAAAAGAGGCGTGAGTCGTTGATCTGTGAGGAGACACTTGTCAACAGATATCGAGCTCCGGAGAAAAGCTGAAGTGATTTTTCAGTTTAAGAACTGAGATCGCCGGAGCGTGGAGACTTGAAGTCCCAGAATAAGATCTGGACTGTGAGATCTCAGGGAGATGTGGCACGAATCTATGAACTCCGGGTAAATTCCCGAAGTAATCCTCAATCGTTGGATCAAGAGGATGTTGGTTGTGGAGCCTGATTATCTTCCTGGTTCAGAGGTCTTGTGTTTTTCAGCCGTGTTTATACCCATGAATACTTTACACCCCATAAGTATGTAGACTCTTCTACGCAGGGGAGTGAAGAAGAGGGGTACCCCCTCTGCGGGGTCTGGGGGGGATATCCCCTCGGCTGGGGGGTTCGGGGCAGAAGCCCTCGAAGGAAAAATTGCCTTGTAAATGTATATTGTAATTTCATTGTAAATATGGACCGTTCATTATAAGGTCACAGATCTAACGATAGAAATTATGTTAGGGTTTTTTTCCCTAGAAGGCAACCCTCTGTTATGAGGGAAATGCATTGTGGCTATGCAACATAACGAATATTGTATTCTGTGACGAGAGACTGTGAGAGAAAGAAGAGGAAGTTACAACGGGTTTGTTGTAGGTTGTATCCCTTCATATGTTGGATAATAATAAAGGAAGTACCTGGCAATTTCTCTTGTGGACGTAGCCCACACTAGGTGAACCACATAAATATGTGTCTCTATTGTATTGTGTATTTTCTGTGTTTTGTTTCCGCATTTGTTTTAATTTATTGCTCCATGGTCCTATTTTTCTAACAAAGGACACATGTCGGAGGATTACAGACTCTGAGTAAAAGTCATTGGGACAAAGAGATTTGAGGTTTGAGACCTCATAAGTTTGGAGACTCGGAGATAATCTCAACCTTCGATCGAGAAGAGGGTCGTTGGACCGTTGATCTGTGTTGAAATATAAAACACCCGGAATGAAGGCATGACCATTTATTGAGTATGAAAGGTGTTCATAGATTGTCAACTCCGAAGGATGGGCATACGAAAGGAAGTTGGGTTTGAGATTTCAAATTCTCAGAGTCTGGAATTGCGAAAAAATCTCAACCATTGATTCAGAGGGAGCTGATCTGGTCCATCGATAATAAGGGCATAGATTTTAATCATCAATTTGGACGTTATCGTCAAGATCGCGAGATCGACGATCCCATGTCGTTGCAAGGACAAGAGTTGTGAGGAGTTTAAGATATCGAGGGCGGGCCACAATTCGAATCGTGGTTTCACCAAGAGGACACGTGGAGGATGGAGGAACATTGTGGGCCCAAAAGTGGTTTAACTCCAAACCGCTTGTGACCATGCCCACACTCATGTGGTCATAGCCCTAGGTCACACTAAGAGAGGGCTTATCTGAAAAGGAGCTAACGATGGCACTCTGAGTTTTCGCAACAGAGCGAAAGGGAAGGTCACGGGTTGTTGTCAAACCTGCACCAGGAAGCCGAGGGAGCCTGTGTTTAGATACAGAGGGGGACCTTTAAGGTTCTAGAGAGTCTTTTGACTCTAGAATCAGAGATCCAAGACCGGGAGGTTGTGCAGCCCTACAGGGGAGTAGGGGTCTGCATAAAAACTCTTCCCTCTTTTCCCATGTAAATTTCCTTTCTTTCCCTTTATTTCTTGACTTGCACTCTTCCCTAAGATTATTGCACTTAGACCTATCTCTCACTAACTAATCGATGTGACTCTCACACCCACCCTCTTACAAGTATTCAATGATTAGGCTCTTCTACACTCAAGGGAAAAATTAGAAGGTTCATTCATAACACTAAAATCAGGAAAAAAAAATGAATTTAAACTCATGAATAAAAAACCCCTTTTAGAGCCCTCCTATCTTGTGGATAACTCAACCTCTGTATCTCTATCCATGTCCATTTGTAGCTRGCATCAGATTTTATTTATTATTTTTGGATATACAAGTTCAAATATTACATTGCTTGACCCACAACCATATATCATATTTACATTATACATTATTATACATTATAGTAGGGATGTTACATTCCCCCACCCCCACAATTTTTCATTGTCCTCAGTGAACAACACCATGTCGATACACATGTACAATTTTTACATCATAATACTAAGAAAATAAAATTCTGCAAATTTTACAACTCCAATAGTGGTTCTAGCCATAACATCTTGTTCCTCTCAACCGTCTTGACCCATGGAATGTACCCCCTTCTATGCACGCAGTTCCTCAAGTTGTACCATTATTTTATCAAGGCTTCTAGTGCAGGATGGCTAGGAAATATTCCATATGTGATTATGAGAACTCTAGCTACTCAAAATGGAGTCTTTCCTTCTTAGATTTCGTTTCCTTCAAAAGTGACAAAAAATATTGCAGGTACTCCTCTCAAATGGTCTCCTCGTGCTCCCACGTAGCATCTTCAGGACTGTAGCAGGTCCATTGGACCTTTACCATGCCAATATATTTTTTCTTGAGCACGTTTACCTTCTGGTCCAGGATGCACACTGGTTCCACCCGAAAGCCTCCTTCATGTTCCACCTGGATCATAGTCCAATCAATTATGTGGTTAGGGTCAAGCACATATTTCTTCAATATTGACACATGAAAAACATTATGAACTTTCATGGATGCACGCAATTCTATCATGTATGCAACTAGACCTATTTTCTCCAAGACTTCAAAAGGGTCACAATATCTTGCTGCCAACTTTGGGAAACTTCCCAATATTAGTGAGCTTCTTTTCACTTTTACTTTTAAAAAAACATGCTCGCCCACTTTAAAATATCTATAAGTCATGTTATTATCTACATAACTCTTTTTCTTCTCCTAGGAAACTTTTAAAGTATGCATGATATTTATCATCTTCTCTTTCATTTCCTTTAGAAAATATGGCCCAATAACTACTCTATATGTTGGTTTGTCCTAGCTCACTGGCATGTTGCATTTTCTGCCATACAAGGCTTCAAATGGGCTCATTTTCAATGATGCTTGGTACCCATCATTATAATAAAATTAAACTAAATGGATATATCCTTCCCACTTGGATGGTTGGTCCATTACATACATTCTTAGCATGTCCTCAATTATCATGTTAGTCCTCTTTGTTTTCCCATCTGCATCTAGGTGATATGTTATATAGAAATTTAAATTTGTCCCAAATCATTTAAACAACCCCTTCCAAAAATTTGATGTGAACTTGGGATCTTTGTCTAAAATAATTACCTTGGGTACTCCATGTAGCCTGGCCATTTCCTTCATACAAATTTCTATAATTTTGGCTACCTTGTGAGTTGTCTTCATTGGAATAAAATGTGCAGCCTTATTTAATTTATCCACCACTACCTTGATGGAATAATGTTGCTTCACTTTTTTGGGAAGCTTAGTAATATAATCAATTGTAACCACTTCCCATTTCCACTCAAAAGTGGGCAATGGTTGTAGAAATCTAGCTAGATGTCTATATTCAGCCTTTACCTTTTGACATTCTAGGCATCTGGCTATTTAATCAACCACCTCTTTCTTCATTCCTGACCAAAAGTATTAGCTTCATACAAATGTAATTTATTTCTAGTACCTTGGGTGCCCAATATATAGCACATTGTGTATTTCACTCAACACTATGTTTTTCAGCTCTTTGGAATTTGGCACATATACTTTTCCCCTGTACATGAGGAATCCATCCTCTTTCAACTCAAAATATTAAAGCTAAAATTTACCTTGTTGTAATGTTTCTTTTATTTGCAAATAGTGTTGATCTGAATTTGCAACCTCTAAAATTTTGTCTTTTAAATTAGACTTGTACATGCTAATGGTTGGAGCATGCATATCATGCACTCTCCTATTGAGTGCATCAACCACTTTATTTTATTTTTATTTAATATGTTTTATATCAAATTCATATTCACTAAGGAATTCCAACCATCTAGTTTTCCTTGAATTTAGTGTTGGTTGTCCAAATATATGTTTCGTCCCATAATGGTCTATCCTTGGCTCAAATTTTCTCCCAATGAGATAGTGTCTCCACATTTTTAATGCACAAATAATGGCTACCTATTCTAAATCACATGTGGCATAATTCTTGTCATGCTCTTTCAATTTTCTTGACTCATAGCATACCACATGTTCATTTTGCGTGAGGACTCCACCAAGCCCTTCCTTGCATGCATTACTGCATACAAAAAAATCTTCATGCAAGTCTGCAGTCTTCAAGATTGGTGCGTTTGTTAAAATATTCTTCAGTTACTGGAAATTTTCTTCACATTCAGAAGTCCATTTGAATTTAACATTATTATTTTGCAAATAACTAATTGGTATTGTAATCTTTGAAATTTGTTTTATGAATCTTCGGTAATAACCTACAAGTCCCATAAATTATCTAAATTCTATAACATTTCTTGGTGTTGCTCATCCTCTAGCGGCCTCTATCTTCTCAGGATCAAATGTTATCCCATCTACTGAAATAACATGGCCCAAGTAATGAATATTCCTTTGGTAGAAAGTGCATTTTCTTAACTTGGCATACAATTGATGCTCTCTCAAAACTTTTAGCACCATTCTTAGATGTTGTGCATGTTCTTCTTCATAATTAGAGTAAATGAGAATATAATCTTAGAAAAATTATTAAAAACTTGTTCAAATATTCCATGAACACTCCATTTATCAGACACATGAAGATTACTAGTGCATTTGATAGCCCAAATGGAACCACCACAAACTCATAATGTCCATATCGTGTCCTAATTGTTGTCTTGTTGATATCTTCTTCTTTTATTCTCACTTGATGATATCATGACCTCAAGTTGATATTGGAAAAGACTCTTGCACCATTCAACTAATCAAATAGATTAGCAATCCTTGGCAAGGGGTATTTTTTTCTTTATGGTAACCTTATTCAGCTATCTAAAATCAATGCACAACATTAAGGTTCCATGCCTCTTCTTCACAATGTTAAGAACCAAATATAAAAATAGCATAAAAACCTTAGAATAAGTACTCCACGCCTTGAAAAAGAGATAATTTCATATAATAAGCCTCTTTAAGGGTTCAAACTCCTTATACATTACATGAATTCACAAATACAAGATGATTCCCAATTAAAAGGTCTCATTTGTATATATAGGAGACTAGGAGGTACAATTACAACTAATGGACCCAAGCCGACATAAATAAAATAACAATACTAATGTAATATGCCCCAATTAAGGGGTAATGTGCCACGATTTTGGGCTTAACATGCCCCTCCCCTTCAGACAAGTTTTTTCCTCAATGCTTGAGTAGTTCTGGATGTTTCTGTATAAAAGACTCATCTTCCCACATGGAATCTTTAGCCAGTAGTTTCTTCCACTTAATGAGACAGTCTGAAATTTATTTATTCCTCAGTTGGTGAATTCTTGTGTCAGTGATAGCTTCAGCCTCCAATATGATGTTTCCTTCCTTGTCAATTTCTATCAATATAGTTTTAACTAGGATCTTGTCATCTATAACCTTGTTTAAGCATGAAACATGGAAAACTAGGTGTACTCGCGAAGATGCAGGCAACTCCAATTTGTATGCCATAGTAAAAATATTTTGCAACACCTTATAAGGGCCATAGTACTTTGGTGATAATTTATTATCCTTCTTAGCTTCCTTGAGGGACATTTGTTTGTATGGTTGTAGTCTTAAAAATACCCAATCCCCTACTTCAAAAAATATTTCACTACGATGTTGATCTTCTTGTTGTTTCATGTGATGTTGTTCCATGGTCAGGATGTCCTTTAAGAGTTGGAGAACTTGTTGTTGATGCTCGATGTGATCTTCCAATGCTTGAACCTTATATTTTTATTTTAGAGAAGAAGTGATGGACAATGGGTGATATCCATAAAGCTCCATAAATGGTGTCATTTTTGTTGCAGTATGAAAGGAAGTATTATACCACCATTCTTCCAAGAGTAACCACTTGAACCATTGTGTTTGTTTGTC
>JASDQU011314844.1:26281-46894 GCA_032191745.1 Picea mariana | reverse complement strand
TAACCTCTTGAGCAGCCAGCTGAAAAACTATCTGTTGATCTCATATCACGATACACATGCACAGAAGAACCCACATTCTTTCGACCAAGTTCAGCCACCGGCAGTTCTTTGATTGATTTTCCCTTAAAGAAATGTTTTCTTGAAAGAGTCTTACTTAAAAATGACTTCTTACTACAAGCAGGCATTTGCAAATCCCATTTTCTCCCTGAGATATCTGTCATATGATCTGAATAAACATGGTTCCGGTATCCAGAAGGGCTAGGACTGCTATCATCAGTAACGGCTCTGAAACTTGGAATTTTACCCCCAGATGCAGGCATTGCCCGTAGTCCACTAACAGAAATAGACTGTTCAGAATTAAATACCAAAGGATTATTAAGTACTCCGTCACATGACGGACATGGTGGATCATGTTTCTGTGTTTCAGGAATGGTCTGTTCCAAGCAATCTGCATGATAAATATGACCACATGAGAGTACACCTGAAGCTGGAAAATCTCCACATTTGATCATCCTATGGGAGCTCCAAGGTGACTTCTGTGACAACCATCTTTCACATAACCCACATTTCAAACCTTCAGAAGTTGATAAACTGGAACCAGAAAAAGGGCTATTGGATTTGGAATATTCAACATCCATCATTTCTGGTTGAACAGTGCTTTCCCTGTCCCAACCAGACTCAGAACTATTCGCACTGGCCCATCCAAATCTCTCTCTTTGAGAAGATGTATTGAGCTCAGGAAAGGCCTGCATTGAGCCAAATTCAGAGAAACCTCCAAAGGACTTCAGCTCATTATGGACTGGATTATCAGGCCACCGGAATGAATTCCTACACTCAGTAGATAAAAATCTGTTGCTAGTAGACACCATATTTTCTCCTTCACTGTCAGTTTCCATGACCTGAGCTGGCATAGGCATTGGATAAACTGGCTTTGACATAAATGAATAGCGGCCAGAAAAGTTCTTATGTGCAGGAGGAACATGTATGACTGCACTTTGGTCGTAATCTCCAAAATCTGAACGAGATGATCCAGAATCAACATTGTTAGGACATGCTGATGTTCCAGTCCCAAGACATCCCTGGAGGCAGAATAGAGTCTGAATTAATACCATTCACTTCAACTTTTGGAGGCAAAAATTTTCAATCCTTGAAAATGGAGGGCACGATGTTGATTACCTCTTTGTATGATTGAAATGAGGTGCCGGATCTTGATTCTGCGATAGAGAAGATAAGTTAGTGGATTCCAGACTTCTTTGAGAGGTAAACTAAACAATGTTGACAACTCAAATAAGATTCAGAACATGCAACCAGCAAATCAACAATGCATAACGCAAAGTGACAAGCAAAAGTTTCTGCCAAAGACAGACAACGGACAAAATTAATAGAACATCAATTACCCCCATCCAAATAAAGAATAGTTACAACGAACATTAATCACCTTGCAAGCACAGTAAACAAATGATTGGAAAACCTACTTACTGCATGAAGCATATACACAAATAACAAACTAAAACCTCTCATTCCTCACATGTCGTCTCCAAACGGATGAGGTTAATTGAAAACCCCAAGTAAAGAATATTATTTGAAATAGTCTATGCAAGAGCCACAAAATATTCATTTATTCCAGTCCACATGAGAGTATAATACAAAGATTCGTTGGTTTTGCAGACAGTTTCCCATGAACTCCGTGAGAGTATGAAGGACCAGGAAACGGATGGGATCTTGCAACTAGGTCAAGAAAGACATCGCAAAATCAAGAGGCCATGTAGGTTGCTCCCAAGTTGTGCAGGTAAATGGCTTTCTAAGCAGGGATTTCACACTTAAACCAATTTGTGGGACCCTGACACTCTTCCCGGTTAGATTGGAGAGGAATTAACTGTAACATACTCTGTGGCTCGTTACATGGTGTTTTAAGACATCCATTTTGAAATAAATAAATAAACATATTGAATAAGATGGTTACAACATATGCATGTGTGAAGCTTATATACAATGCAGAAGCCTCTATGATTAGACATAACCTATAGATATAGCTATTCATCAATAGTAGTATATGTTATTTATCGTATATTAAGGTATATAACATATCTCATTATGTGGAAGCTTCATACTTATATTTCTGTTTAGAAAAATCTTCTATGGAGGAGCAAGATATTGTACACGTCAGAGGGACTACACAAGAATCTAAAACGGGAAGAACTAACTTCCACTTGATTAGAGAACTGTTCTACATGCAACATGAATTAGGGATATAAGGATCGGAGAATGTTGCATCAAAAGAGAAGCAAAACGTAACTTGATCTCAGAACCTATAGATTATGGGCCCATCATGTTTCTGGTCTTCAAAGAAGGTTATGTCAATTTCTGGAGATTCTAGTTTATCATTGTTGTCTGAGACTCTGGGTGCCTGGATCCTTCTCAATGTTTTCATCTTGGCAGGAATGTAATTTCTTGCAACCATCATCCTTACTGTATTCTCACAAACTCAAGTCAACAAACAGCAAAGATGGGCAGCCTAACCCATAGAAGGGATCCTATAAAGTAGACAGACTCACAGTCTAGATGCTCACTGACAACATAAGATGAGCAGAGTTTCAAAAACCATAGCACAATCTTAAAATCCAAAAGCAAATTATGGATATGTTGAGATTCGTAAGTGACAGCAGGAGAAACAAATGGAGCCAAACAAACCCAAAATCCTGCAATAACCAAAGGAGAAAACAGCACTAGGGCCACACAACTCTTGAAGATAAATGAGCAAATAGAGTGAAAGTTGTGAAACCCAGTGAGAGAAATTAACCATGAACAAGTGCACTAAAGAGAAATAAACCAATGCACAAAAGAGAGAGAGAGAAATGCCCAAGCATAAGTGAATGCCAAAGATATATGTGCCCTTAAGCATAAAACACTTCATAAAAGAATGATCCCCATAGACTAAGGAAAGATCAAGAAGATCACAACAAGATTTACAAATGGAGAGTTGTGTATTTATACACAACTCAAGTAGGTCAGGCACCTTCCCCAAGGAGCACTAGGTCCTTAACCACAACCTGGTATTATAATAAATGGTTACATTAATGCCTTACCAAATGCATTAATGACACACCATCAGTTAATCGTAGCCAAATGTGAGAATTACACCATTCTCACCACCCTCCAATAAGTTGAACAGAGGGCTATGGAGAGTACGCTCCATCACAAGCTATATCCCTCCTTAATGCTAAATAGGAGCCAAATAGATAGTCCCCACTAAATGTCATATCTCCCACACTAGTACAGTTCCACAAGTTGGTGAAGATGGTCTCTAGCAGAGGTATAGAAGAAAGATCCATTGTAATATGTTGAGAATCATCTGTAGAACCATCCATAAAAAATAGTGGGACAAATCCTGCAAACCTAAGTAAGAATTGCATCAAGGATGAAATACTTAGCTCCCCCACTAGAACAAGTGGTCATAGGCTGACAAATGTGACTATAAACCAATAGTTGAGAATCAAGCCTAACATCACAATAAACAAAACATCCACTGTAAAACCACCAACTCTTGGAACATAAAGAATATCTCCAAATGTGGCAGGGTCGATAATGATCATCACATCCTGGAACAAGTAATGCCCAGTAGGAAAAATGCCCTACTAATTGTGCACCGGAACAAGAATCCTTCGAGTTTAGCAACAATCTAGAGGAAGTCTCTATACATCAATAAAAGGAAGTAATCCACTGTAATAGGATGAGAATCATCCATAGAAGAATCCTCATTAAGAAATAGTGAAAACAATCCTAGTGGATCATGAATAGCAACTCCACCAAAGATAGCATTTGTACTAGAAGGATCGTATAAGCAATATATCGGAATATGGGCCCATGTACTTGATCAAATAGAACTTGAAATACAAAACTAATGAAGTCATACTTTAATCAAGGGTTTGGCACAATAGATCAAACCATATGCAAAGTGCACGGCCTCATGTACACTATAAATTGTTTGAGCGGCACCATCTAAAAGATCCCTCTTGCAACCTATTACTCTTGCAAGTTCTTCGATTTGCTAAAGACAAACCATGAGATACATGGACACATATCCCTCCCTGTGACATAAATTACATATAGGTTTCTTCCTGATTTGATCAGCTAAAACATAAGTAGCCCCATTTACTAGGAAAAATATCCACTTTGAGTCCATTATGTTCACAAAAGATGCAAATAGGTATGCAAAAGGTCACCTTGATTACACCCAAAGAAGGAAAATAGTACCGACATCTCCCAAACACTCTATGGTGTACAGCATCTGCACTGTGATGACAAACCTTAATTGAAGAGTGTAACTAAAAGAGAAACATTCTGCTGCAAAAATGAGCAAGAAGGATAGCAGTTGGTTTGAAAGAGGGTCTTTTAAAACCCAAAAGGAAAGATGATCCAAAAAGCCTAGTTCTGCAACCCAAAGGGAAATGCCACTAGCCGAAAAATCTCCAGATCAGCTGGTAAAAAATCAGATCTTGAAACCCTAGTTTCACAGCACTTAGGCCAATGCCACTAACCAAAAATCTCTGAACTGATGCTTGAAATACTAATAAAAGAGAAGTCCGAAACCAATGTCTTAAAACTCAGACTCCGACTCGAAATCAGTCGAGGGTCAACTCGGACTCCAACTCCGACTCATATTGACTTGGACCGATCTGATTTCAATGACTCTGTTTACTAAAATATACATAAAATATTTAAATTTAAATTCCAAACCATTAGAGACAAAATATGCAAAGACTGCTCAGGCATATACCATGTAAGGGTGAATACATCAAAAAATTTCAAAATGGCACTATGTGCAATACATATTAGCAACAAAATACATAATCAATGGGGCTCTAAATGGCCTCTAGACTCTAGAGTCTAGAAAGCATGCTACAACCATCTCCTTTTTCCTATCCTTATCTTCTTCAAATTCCGCACGCTGATTTTGCAATTCCAATCTAATTTGTCCAATCTCCTCTAATGGGGCCATGCATGRGGCAACTTGGCCTCTTATAACAGACAAGTGTTCTTTCAACCTATGAATCCCCCCCCCATGCAATTCTTGCAATATTTACAATAAATCTCCTCATYAACAAGATCAACATGGATCCATGCAAGGTCTTGGACTTTTGGGGCCATGGTAAAATTCCAATTTGCAAATTCAAATGTTGAACATTGCCAACCCTATCTTAAATTCTTGATATGCAAAGTTCATACTTCAAACTTCAAACTTCATACTAATAGAAGGCTGAAAGTACATAACTTTAAAGTTTAAACACAGATTTCAGATCTGCAATTTAATGAGAGGAAAACATAGGGACAGATTTATCATTTAACTGTTAACATACAGTATACCTGGCTGGGACAAATCACTGCTCTTCAATGCTGCTCCAAAACTCCAAATGCTCACAAATGGCAAATGCTCAATGAGAGAGGTGTGAGGCAAATGGGGGGAGTCTCTTTATAGCATTTTGTAGGGTTTAGAAGTTAGGTTTTTTTTATCTTTTTATTAAAAAATTCAAATTTTGCAGGCTAAATCTACCACAGTGGAGTCCAGTACCTACTCGGCCGAGTAGGTATTGACTCAGCCAAGTAGGGTCGGTTTGGTACTGAACCAACCAAGTCATGCTTTGACTCAACCGATTCAGTACCAAACCGGCCCTCTGAACGAAACAAATGGCCGAGTCTATACGGCTGCCAGTGAACTTGGTCGAGTTGACTCAGACCACTTTAAAAAAAACTGTTTGAAACCCTAGTTCTGCAACCACAAAATACAGTGATGGCACCAGCCCAAAGCCATAAATGAACTCAAGAAAAGATGGCTAAAATAAATCAGCAAGTAAACCCTAATGTTGGGCACTCCAATCTATGGACAAGATCTCCAAAACAAGTCCATAAACACAAGCCCAAATGGCCTCAAGTAAGGTGCCTTTCTCTGGCCAACAATAAACAATGAAAACATCCCCAAAATTCACCAAGATGGGCACTATTCTGCATGCCAAAATCCGATCATGAAATATACCAACATGAACAACCAAGAAGAAACCCTAACCAAAAATGAAATGAATAAGGAAAGGTTCACAACCACCCCGATATTATGTGAAGATTCGTAAGTGACGGTAAGAGAATCGAGTGGAACCAAAACAAACCCAATGCCCTGCAATAAACAAGGAGAAAACAACACTGGGGTAGCATAAGACTTGAAGATAAATCAGCCAATAGAAAGAAACCCTAGTGAGAGAGAGTAACCATGAATAAGTGCACTAGAGAGAAATAAACCCATGCACAACACAGAGAAAAATGCCCAAGCATAAGTGAATATGAAATAAATATGAATATAGTCATCTCATCTCAATGGCCATTTCCCATGTATCATCACTCTCTATATAATGTTGCCACTATACTCAAACCATCTCAATAGTGCAATTCAAAGCCTCCATAATTTGCTTGCCACGATCTACTCTACATTGACTCTATAAGAAACTACCCTATGGTTTCCATACGAATATCAAAATAATCCAACCCATATTGAGGATTAGCAACATATTTCTTCAAAAGTCATATGAAATACATCGTGACTTTGAAAATATGGTAGTAATGTCAATTTGTAAGCACATTACCAATGTGCTTCAATATCTCGAAAGGCCTACAACACATAGTGGCCAATTTTTTGTATCTTCCAATTTCAAAGAATCTCAAGCTTCACTTGAAGAAACATGTGACCTAACCTGTAAAGTTTTATCCAATCTCTTACCATCAACGTAGATATTTTAACAATCCTATGTCATTATCAGACTTTGTTTCACTTTCTCAGTTACCACTTTCATATCTTCTAAGGAAATGCTTCCATGACTCAGTTGAGCCTCAATAACATTCCCATTGATCGACAAATTATATTTTCATCCATAAATAAACTCAAAAGGACTCATGCCTATGGACTTATGTTGTCCATTGTTATAAGATAATTCAACCAAATGTGGTAAGATTCCCAACTTCTACGTTAGCTCATTACATGCATTCTCCGCATATATCTTCTATTGGTTTTGTAGCTCGGTAGGTGTCTCAGCATGGGCCTAAGTGTCCTAGGCATACTAATGGACACATTAACATACCCAAATCAGCCTATTTGTCTATTGCCTAAGTCTAACTTAGGAAGTTCAGTAAATTTCTGTTTTGAGTGGAATGTGGGGCCCAGGCTAGTGGGGCGTATGGCCTTAGTGCTGTGTGGGGTCCAGCCGAGGAGGGCGCACCTCCTTTGAGCCTTGGAGCCTGAAATGGGCACACAATTCAAGGCAGAAAGGTGGTTGTTAGAAAGGGGCTGAGGGTGAGGATAAAGAGAGGGGCTGAGTTTGTTGAAGAGGGCGTTTGGGCAAGAGAGAGCAGTTGAGGCAAGGGCGCTTGGACAAGAGAAGGCAAGGGCCGAAAATAGGCCGCACCAGCCAGCAAAAGAACAGGTCGTACAAGCTGGGTCGTACAGGGCCAGAATGAGTTGGGTCGTACCACTGTTTGTGGGGCCGAATTTTGCTGAGAGGAATTGGGATTTGATTGAGGAAATTTCTGTTATTCTGTTGCTGTAATTTTTTCTCTTGAAAGCCCAATATAAGGCCCTCTTTGTTGGTTTTCCCCACATTGGGATTTCCAAGGTATTTTTTGTTGTTGTCCAATTTTTCTGCTTGGTTTTCTGTTAGTTTCTGCTGTGTTATTTTGGTTAAATAACTCAGTTGTAGTATTTATGCATAATTTTTTGAGTTTATATCAGCAATATAAATCTTTGGATTAAACAAATTATTTGCATAATATTTTGGTTGCCGAGTTATAAGAGTTTAACATGGTTATCATAGCTGAGCCTCTGAGTACAAAAGGAGCCAAGTTATTTGCTATGCAGACCAGGGTGTGACTCAACAAGTGGGATGTGTGACCAGGAAGAGTGTGGGAGTCAGAGCATCTGACTCAAATGGCCAGTGCAGGCTTGAGGTTTGAAGACAGGTTGGAGGGCGCCTCAAACTTCAGTCCATGGAGGGAGCAAATGGGTTTGTTGTTGGAGGAGAATGGATTGTGGGAGTTTGTTGAAGGGAAAGCAGTTCTTCTAGCTGATCCAGCACAGCAAGCAGCCCACCTCAAGAAGGATGTGAAGACAAGGGGGATTATTATTGATGAAGTCAAGGACCACATCATTCCTCATTTGTCTTACAAGAAGACAACTAAGGATATGTGGGAGGCCCTCGTGAAACTGTACCAATCTGATAACCAAAGCAGAAAGATGTTGCTTAGAGAGAACTTGAGAAGCACGAAGATGGCCAAGGGAGAGTCAGTGGTTACGTATCTCACCAAGTTCACCCAGATCGGAGATGACCTGGCAGTTGTTGGAGACGTCGTGGAAGAAACTAAGTTGGTGAGGACAGCCTTGACTCGCTTCACCAAGCATTGGGAAGTGTTTGTCCGGGGAATGGTGGCTCGAGAGAAACTCCCTGATTGGGAGAGGTTATGGGATGACTTCACCCAGGAGGGCTAAGAGTTGATGCCACTCACGCTAGCCAACCAAAGAGTGAAGAGGAGGAGAATGTTGCTCTTCATGCGAAGAAGAGCAGTGGAGGAGGTTCCAGGGACATGAGCAAAGTGAAATGCTTTGCATGTCACAAGATTGGCCACTATGCTAGCCAATGTCCCAACATGGAGAAGGAGGCATTGGTAGCAGCAACAACATCTACTGAGATAAATGAGTTTGTGGAGAAATTCGAGGTGGAATTTTCTCTTGTAGCCTTTCTTTCAAGCAACAGATTTATAGAGTTGGAGGACATTGGGGCATGGATCGTGGACAGTGGATCATCTCGCCATATGACAGGAATGAGGTCAGTATTCCTTAGTGTTTCAAAGACGGGCTTAGACTTGTATGTGAGAAGTGGGGCTAGCACCATGCATACAGTGAAGAGTGTTGGATGTGTCAGATTCGAGCTAGAGTCAGGTGGTTCTCTGGAGGTGGCCAAGGTGTTGTTTATTCCAGAGCTAAAGGTTAATTTGCTCTCAGTATCAACTCTGGAGGATATGGGGTATGCAGTTATGTTCAAGGATGGAAAAGTACTCATACGTTCAGAGGGAGCAACCTTGGATGCAGCAGTGAGGCTTGGCATCAAGGAGGGTATGATGTACAGGGTGTTAGGACATCCTGTAGTGGGGTCCAAGGAGATCTTGTATCGTAGATCAATGTTAGACACTGAGTCTAGTGAACAAGTGGCTTCATCCAAGACTACCAAGTCTCTCAACTGGTATGATATGACATTGATGGATGAGGAGAGCAAGTTGTCAGATCAGAGTGCAGCAGAGGTAGCAGAAGGGTCTTCCAGTTCAGAGGGAGCAGCTACAGCAGCAGCAACAGATTTGATGGGGTCAGAGATTGATCCAGGTGGAGACACCTTCCTCGCTAAGAGGGAGTGTTAGTTTTGTAGCTCGGTAGGTGTCTCGGCATGGGCCTAAGATCCCTAGGCATGCTAATGGACACATTAACATATCCGATCATCCTATTTGTCTTTTTCCTAAGTCTAACTTAGGAAGTTCAGTAAATTTATGTTTTGAGTGGATTGTGGGGCCCAGGCTAGTGGGGCGCATGGCCTTAGTGCTACGTAGGGTCCAGCCAAGGAGGGCACATCTCCTTTGAGTCTTGGAGGCTGAAATGGGTACACAATTCAAGGCAGAAAGGTGGYTGTTAGAAGGATAAAGAGAGGGGATAAGGGTGAGGAGGACACACACATTACTCATTGTTGAGTAAGAGAGCTAAAGAGGGCGTTTGGACAAGAGAGAGCAGTTGAGGCAAGGGYGCTTGGGCAAGAGAAGGCMRCTGAAGCAAGGGGCAATTCTAGGCAGCGRAAGAGGCCAAGGAGAGGGGTCAATCTAGGCAAGTTGAACAGTCCAAGGAGAGGGCAAGCKGAGCAGGCCAAGTTAGTGGCTTGTCCATTGCAGTTGCACCAAGCCGTACACAAGCTGAATTATTCAGCCGGCAAGGGCCGAAAATAGGCCATAGCAGCTAACACAAGAACAGGTCGTACAAGGCCGAGCTTGCACAGGTCGTACGCAGGTCGTACAGGGATAGGAGGAGTTGGGTCGTACAGGGCCGAGCTTGCACAGGTCGTAGGCAGGCAGTACAAGGATAGAAAGAGTTGGGTCATACCGTTGTTTGTGAGGCCGAATTTTGCTGAGAGGAATTGTGATTTGACTGAGGAATTTCTGTTATCTTGCTGCTGTAATTTTTTCTCTTGAAAGCCCAATATAAGCCCCTCTTTGTTGGTTTTCCCCACACTGGCGTTTCCAGGGTATTTTCTGGTGTTGTCTATTTTTTCTGCTTGGTTTTCTGTTAGTTTCTGGTGTGCTATTTTGGTTAAATAACTCAGTTGTAGTATTTATACATAATTTTCTGAGTTTATATCAGCAAAATAAATTTCTAGGTTATACAAATTATTGGCATAATATTTTGGTTGTTGAGTTATAGGAGTTTAACATCTTCTAGCACTTGATTCATTCTTTGTACAGATTCAAGGTGACATGGAGTGTTGAAAATCAATTTTGTACTACTTGGACAAGGAAATCCAAAATCTAGAAGTAAACTTATCCAGACGTCGATTTTGGGGCAGTGTCGCAGTTGCAACTGGTGATCTATGTACTTGTCATTTGTTGCTTCAATTATAATGAGAACTCTCTTTCCCGTCCAATTTTATGCAATGTGTTTACTTTTATAGTTTTTATATGCATTTAATTGATTGTGACACTAACATCCATGACCTTCAACACACCATGTAGCTTCGCCACTTCGTAAAGGAATACCTCAGCAACATCAAGAACCTTACAAGTATGAAGTTTGCCATTGTTTTTTGAAATGTTGCATATATTACTTCAAAAGATCAAATCAATACATCATAGACAAGAAACATTGTATCACGAGAACACGAGTCTTGGGAAACTCCCACCCTTAAAACGCTAAAAAGGAAAGCATGTGAGCTTGCACACCAAGAGAAATGGACTCAACGTCACAACAAAAAGTACTTATTCTTTTTAGTGAGTCTATCAACTACTACCATAATAGAGTCTTTTAGATGAGGTGACTTTGACAAACCATAATGAAATCCATCAAGACTACTCCCCATTTCCATTCACAAATGCCCAGGGATGGCGTAGGGCCAACAATTGTTAATGTTCCACTTTTACCTTTAGACATTCCAAGCACTTAGCCACGTATTTCACTATGTCCTTTTTCATTCCATGCCAAAATAAATCCTTCTTTACAGTAACATGTCCTTTGATAACCCTAACATCAAAAGCAGGGTAGAATGTGTGCCTCATAAAGGATACTCTCTTTTCAATTTCTACTCTTACATATGTAAATTTTGCCTTGTTAAAGTAGAGTTTCATCCTTTTCAAGTGATAACCTACATATTTGTTTTGTTCCTTTTCACTCGAGCCTCACCATTGCCTTTTTTGTCCATGTATCATTCATCATCATGTAAATGTTGTATTTTCCATGTACCAACCATGTGTTTAAATTATATTGGAAGGTGGCTTTGTTTTTACATTCATTATTATTTCCACAATAACCCATAGTTCGTTTGCCCAAAAACATCTCTTGCTAAAACAACAACAATCATGAAAGCAAAGACGCTACGTAGCTAAGCCACATGTTCACAATCCATTCCCAAGAGAAAGGTAATTGCTTTGAAAGATGGAATAACTTCATACAATCCATAACGGAAAGTCATTTGGCACAATTGATCTGGAGTATGGTATGAGACTGGCATTTTTCTGCAGATCTCAACGGTCGAGGAACAATAAGGTTAGGTGGTTTTTGTAGTGGTGTTTGGGTCCTCGAATAACAGAGCTCACCAGTGGCTCTAATATTCATCATCGTTGGTGGCTCCGTTGGGCAGCTTGTGATGCTCGATGATCTTGACGGGGTGGACTTTGTCGTCTTTGCCATTTGCAAAGCACCCTAGTGCCTACCCCCCGTGGGAGGAAAACCCTAATTTCCTCTTCCTAGCCATGTCATGACTAGGGAACGATGGGGTTTCAACTTTAACATTTGTGATTAAAGGGACTATCGTGAGCGCTAGCAACACAACTGGAACCCTGCCATTCCACTCCTCCTTGACGACCCTATTGTTCATGTTCATAAACTAACCATTGCTCGTACTAAACCTCCCACTTTCTTATGTAGAGCCCATGCCCATATTGTCAAGAAAATTTTCACACCTTGTTTCTTTCTTTTGTTATCATCGTTGTTGTTATTTCAACAATACTAATCAAAATTACCATGACTGCAATTGTGGGCTTCCAAAAGCTTCAACGAATGTTGGCCTCATGCTCGAATTTGAACCTGGCAACATGGGTCACTGATCAACACAATTTTCTCTGGGGCATTTCAAAGAAATTAGAACATTTTTGTTAGTATATGTTCTCTCTAAGTGCACAAATAGCTAAGGACTTGGGGTTGATCGTCTATCATGTTCTACTATGCACCCCCATAACAGTGAATTCTTTACAGAATTTTATATCTCTTACAACGACCATTGTAGTTTTGTGAGTCACATAAGCATCCTCACACCTTTCAGAAAAGCAAATTTTTAGATTTCCTGCCTCCTTCCCTCGTCACCATGGAGGACTCTCCCCTGAAACCCTCTTCAATAGTTCTCACCAATAACGAACAATCTGGGAAAACAATGATAGAGACCAATGAATTCTGCAACAAGGGACAGACCAAGGAATTCTACAATTGGGGGCAGTTTGAATACCTTGAAAACTGCAACAATAATTAAGGACCAATTTACAGCCCCACTAATATAGCCATGGAGTTGGATTTCTCATACTAAACATCCCAGATTAAAACCTGCTAACAAAGGATGGAATTTCTTGAAACCGAAAATAACAAGCTCCATTCAAAGGAAACTTACTCAAACAGTTGGTTTCTAAAATGAAACACCAAGAAAACATACAATTGCAACACCCGCTTGTAGATTCCCCCAATCTCCAATCTAAAATCTCGAACATCAAAATCTACAATGAGATCACAATAGGCCTTATTTAAACAACAAACCCTTAACTCTTAGGTTCAATTGGCTTGGAAAAGGGAATAGCCCCCAACTCACCGAGGTGGACGAGATGATACAGGCCAAGTTAAATGAAGAACACCTCCCCCAATCCCGAGAACTTAACCTCAAAGTGCGTGGGCTCCCCCATTCGTGGCCCCATCAAACCCTCTATAGATAGGCACCTCCCTCCTTCACAACACATTGAACCTAAAGGACCTCAGCATCGAGCATGCTTCGATGAGCGCCAACTCCACACTCTTCCTCTACTTCCCGACACCAGGGGATCAACTTAGAGCCCTCAGGGCTAAGACATGATCAACTTCCCTCCAAAACTAGGTCTTCCTTAACATTGACCTCACCAAAGCCCAACAATGGAGCTCATGTAGTCGATCTAGTCACAACAGCAAGAAAAAGGGAAGCAAGCCATTGTCTGAGATCTCAGAGCCATCATCCGGGCCTCCCCCTGTAGGTTAGTCCTTCCCTTAGTCTAAATGATGGGTCAATCCGGGTGGGGGACAAGATAATGGGACCTCGTCCGCCGTCTCCATCTCCATTGGTTGCTAGAACTACAATGGATCACTTTAGTCTTCTTAGGCACACTTTGAGACACAGTGGGGTCTCACAAACTCCTCTTCATGATGGAGACACATGCGAGAGCCCAACCTCCTCTTCAAATCCATAGATACCACTAGGAATGGTCCTGTCGACATGAGACACGGTACTATAGTGTTAGAGACTACAAGGGAGGTTGCATGTCTCATACTTGACTCCCTCCACTATTGGGTTACTATGGTGGCATCGAACAAGCACGCCAAGTCCCTGTGGGTCTAGATTCATCAGAGTGACCCCTTACTTCAGACAGGTATATTGCAGTATGCTACTTCCCCCCATCCTCGTCACAATTCATAGGGAGTCCGAGAGGGGACCCTTTCCTAAATCTTTATGCCAACATCTCCCACTACTCCACTCTTGGGGAGGTCATTCTTATGAGGGACTTCAATGCCTATACCAAGGGCCTACAAGTGTCCTTGCACAACAGAGCCGAGGAAGCACTTTGGCTCTAGGAGTTAGGGCCGGAGTCTATGGGCCTCCACAAGAGTTCTAAGGACAGGTTCAAGCCCCTCACAGCTTATGGGAGACACCTTTTACAACTTGGTGAATCTCATAACTTGTTCTATCTCACCCCTCCCTTCGGAAAACCACACTCTCCTCACCTTCTCCCTTTCTGCATCCCCACCCCCTCCCCTCGCACCATCACCCCCTCGTTGCCACCCCACCGCACCACTTTCCTTTCTGATTGAGAGTACGCTAACTCCTACACCACCCACCTTAAGAAGTTAGTCCCCCGAATCTCTCACTTCATGACACTAGACACAACCACAACCAAGTATGAGACACTCTCCAAGNTTCCTTTCTGATTGAGAGTACGCTAACTCCTACACCACCCACCTTAAGAAGTTAGTCCCCCGAATCTCTCACTTCGTGACACTAGACACAACCACAACCAAGTATGAGACACTCTCCAAGACCTTGGAGAAAGCAACCCTCAACTCCTATCCCCACTCCACTTGACAGCACACCCATAAACCCACCCCTTGCTCCTACCCCATGAACCGTTGGTTCGACAAATAATGCAAAACCCTCCACAAGCTTTTCCACTTCACCCTCACACATGACCCCTCATCTTCCCTCGCCTCTGCAAAAAATACCAGCATCTTTTCCACTGTAAGAAGTGAACATTCCTCTCCCTAAGGAGACATGAACTTCTTGCGGCCCTCCGCCACTCCCCAAAAAATTTTGGCATACCCTTTTCCCTCAATACCAAACCATCCCACTATACCTAGACCCATAGTCCATGTTCTCCCACACAACCTCCCCTTATGACATTCCTGGACAACCCTCCACCCGTATCCCCTCCCCCCCCCCCCCCACTTCATGTCACCTTTCCTCCAAGAGAGACATCAGAAGAGCAACTAGAGCTATGACTACCAGCAAAGCAGCAAACAAGGAAGGCCTCCAAGTCGAATTCCTTAAGCATGGCATCCGATCTCTCGACTCCCACATTGTTGATTTATTTAACCATGTGGCATGTTCTAGGTTCCCCCACTCCTGAACTAGACACATCATTCACCCGATCCACAAATTGGGGAGAATCTCCGATCCAAACAACTATTGGACTGTCACAGTTGGACATACATTCTCCAAGCTTCATGCCACAGTCTTACATCAATGGCTTTCAAACATGCTGGAGAGTCGCCACCTCAAGGCTAGAGAACAGGCCAATTTCCACCTAGAGTAGCAAACGACTGATCACATCTTCACCCTTGGAGCCATTCTCGAGGAGGCCACCATTGATCTTCGAAATTTTGTTGTTGCTTTGTAGTTTGGAAAGTGTTTAACACGGTCTCGAGAGGCATTATTCTAGAGGCTTCGTGACATTGGCATCTCTAAGACCCTCCTAGTGACCATTATGAGATTGTATGAGTTGGTTTTGGGTCCCCTCCAGACGACTCGTGGCCTTTTTTACTTCATCTAGAGTACCGTTGGGCATAGTTTTTAAACACAGTCACCTATCAACTCGGAATTGACTCAGACCAATCTGATTTCAATGACTCGACTCACTAGAAAATACATCAAATAATTAAATTTTAATGAAAAAAATTATTTTAAAGCTTTCAAAGCATGATTCCAAACCATTAGAGACAAAATATGCAAGGTTTGCTCATCTATATACCATGTAAGGGTGTATATATCAAAATGGCACCGAGTGCAATACATATCAGCAACAAAATACATAATCAGTGAGGCTCTAAATGGCCTCTAGAGTACATAAAACATGCTACAACTACTAGCTATCGGTGTACTACATGCTCATATTATCAGAGTTTTTGTGTAGGTAAAAATATTGTTTAGAGCTTACTGTTTTGAGAGTAGTTTTAGTTCCAATTCAAAGTAGTTTAGGGTTTCAATTTTCTGAGTGCTAATCTGTATGCCATTATCTGAAAAATTTAACATGAACTAGGAACTTGTCACCAATTGCCTTCCTGTAAATAGGAAGCATGGAAAACCAGATGGACATGTGAAGGAGGAGGCAACTCCAATATGTAAGCCATATTGTCGATCCTCTGCAACACCTTATATGGACTGTATTGCTTGGGTGCTAGTTTATTGTCCCCCACCTCAAAGTGCCTTTTGTTGTGATGTCATTGTCAAACTTGACCTTCACAGCATTGTTATTAGAACTGGAAACCAGACTAAATCGATCCACCCCAAAAGTGCAAAACTGGACCGGACTAGAAAAAGCCTGAAAAAAAAAAACGATCGACCAAAAACTACACAAAATATTCAAATATTGAAAAAAAACATATATATTATGTGCATCCATATGAATCCAAACCATTTATACACAGATATGCAAAGTTTCTCATTTATATAGCAAATAAGAGTGCATATAACCAAAATAGCACCGAGTGCAATCCATATCTGAACCAAAATACATCAACAACGAGGCTTTAAATGGCCTCTAGAGTCCAAAAAAAATCATGCTACGACAAATAACTACATATCATCAAGATCATTACTCATATTAGGATCCTCGCCATCAGTGTCACCCTCTAAGCATTAAAATAAGATAGAAAAATCTCAACATGCCTAATAAGTGATTTTACTTGAGTGAAGGGTACATTTTTACTAGGGTCATGACAGAAGAGTTCAACAATCAATGTCACCAACATTGAGGTACATAGAGGGCTTGGTGCTCTTGATTCAATGCCAATTCCATACCCTCATACATGATAGAATCCAGTGAAAACATTGCAATCCTGCCAATCTTGAAATCCTGAAAGTCGTTAAGTCTGTTGAATTTTGAATGGGAGCTAAAATTCTACTTCCTTCACATGAAGTCCAATGAGATTGGAACCACTCTCAAACATCCTGAAACAATTAATGGTAATGTTAAAAATTTAAGTTAAAGGATGAAAATGAAAGATAAAGTAATTCTTAAACATTACCATTACACTAGGGTGGGTCCGGAATTGAACCGACTGAGTAGGCATGAACTCAACTGGTTTGACCGGTTTGGTACCAAACCGGCAGAGTCGTTATTTGACTCGGTCGGCATGGTACCAAACCGGTCACCGAACCGATTTGAAGGCCGGTTTGAATCGACCAGCTATCCGACCAGCCAGTTTGGCGAGTTGATATCGACTAGAGTCGAGTCTAAAAACATTGTCAATGGGGTAAAGCAAGGTGCCTCCTTTCGCCGACTCTCTTTGGGACCTATATTGACGAGTTGGAGTCTTCCCTCCACGAGCACATCTAGGAGGGGGTGGATGCCTTCTACATCACATGTCGATTTCCCTACTCCTTTTTGTCGATGACTTGATCTTGTTGGCCTCTACTCCTAAGGGCCTACAGAGACAGATTGATGTTCTAGCTAGCTTTTTTTCTTCCACAATTGATGTTCTTCCACAATTGATGGTCAACCTGGGTAAAACCAAGATTATGATCTTCAATGCATCAAAAATATTTCTTTGCGACTTCTATTTCTACTTCCAGAGGGAAGAGATTGAGATCACAACTACTTACACCTACCTAGGGATCCAATTAATAGGGCCTTGTTTCAACATGTGTAAGGCCCTCCATACAATGTTTCTAAGGTCAGTTTCAAGACATCTTGTCCAAATTTTACCTCAGGCAGGCGATTATCAGAGCCATGAGCCTTTATGGTTTAGAGATTTGGAGAACAAGCTTGCTATAGACAGATTGGACCTGGATGGAAAGAGTTTAGATCTCGTCTCCCTAGAGTTCCTTCCCCCCTTCGGGAATTCTTACATGTGCCAGGCCATCTCTTGCCGACTAGACAAGATCTGAAGGAAGCCATTTGGGAGGACATCTGCATATTGTACATCAAGGTCACTCAGACCTCACCTCCAAAGAGCTTAGGCCCAAAGATGTCTTTCAACCTTGATCACTTCTTGGAGTTATAGGATGGCATCATCGTCCATCCCCCATACACACATAGACATTGAACTCATTCACTCACAATCCCTCTGGGCCAATTCCAGGTTGGCTCTCAAATAACCCGAGTGGAGATTGATCACCATATCCCCTGATCCAATAGGATCTGTCAAATGTGCCACCTATAGGAGTCGAAGCCAGAGATGCACCTCATTTTCAGGTGCCCCTTATACTACGAGATCAGAGGATGCTACCATTGCCTATATAGGGACTCGGGAAGATCCCTCTCCACTTTCTTCCGATATCGCAATCAGAGATGCCTAACCCTCTTCATCAAGGAGACATTCAACCACAAATATCAGTTCTTGCATGCCCCACCCCGCCCTAGGACCACCAAGAGGATCACCTCATACTTCATGTTGCTTCGTCAAATCAAGGCAACAAGAAACAGGCAGAGCTCCAAAGCACTTTAGACCATAGAGTGGTGCGACCTCGAGTCTCCCCACAACCTCCCCACCCCTAGGAGTTTGATCGATATCATCAAGGCCAAATTGGAGGTGTTAGACCAGTCATCAAACCACGCATCATCATAGTGACAAATGGACCAACTCCAAAGGGATCCAAAGTAGGGCGCCTCCAGCCCATCAAAGTACCCCCAACCTCAACTAAACAACTAGAGATCTATCTGGAGTTTTTTTCCTTCGACCTTGGAGGGTGGGAGAGCAAGGCTTCCTTGTTCCTACATCCCCCCAAGATCGTATAGTCAAATCCCACCAGACTAATAATGAACTTTAATACCTCAAAATTCCCCTAGTGACTATCATTATTAGTCCAAAGTTCAGCTTTTTTTCCCAACAAATAATGTAGCCAAGTCTTTTAAGGCACAAATCATTGTTGCCAACTAAGTCGTGAGCGGGACAGTTAAGCTCATAGTGTCTTTAAGCTTGCAATATCCATAGCATATCACATGTATATTTTTCATAAATACACCCCCAGCCCCTTCCCTATTGGCATTGGTGCATACAAGCAATTCCTCCTCAAAATCAAGGAATGCTAGAATCGAAGCAGTGTTAAAGAATTCATTTGACTTCTTGAAACTTTCTTCGCACTCTTCAATAAGAGAATTCTCATACCTTTTTTTTGCAAACATGTTAGAGGACTTGTCAACTTAGATTCATTAAAAAACCTTCAAGAGTATCTAGCTATACCAATGAAACTTCCTACCCATCCTTCAAATATGATGTGGCCCATATAATGAATTTCCTTATTGTAGAACTCATATTTACTAAGTTATACATAGAGCTTATGTTATCTTTGAATCTACAACACCAATCTCAAGTGTTCCTCGTGTTCCTATTCAATGTTGGAATAGATCAAGATATTCTGTAAGAACACCAATACATATTTTTCCAATTGTTTTTGGAACTAATTGTTCATAAGGCTCATGAATGTGGCAGGTTCATTTGTCAACCCGAAAGGAAGCACCAAGAATCTATAGTGGCCATACTAAGATCTAAAAAAAGTTCTATGTATATCCTCTCCTCACACAACATACAAAGTGTCTGACTTTATCAAGAGTACTATTGGGGTCAAGAAAGAGTGCCCTTTGTCCCCCACCTTGTTTGGGATCTACATTGATGAGTTGGAGTCCTTCCTACATGAGCATATCCAAGACAAAGATAGGTGGCCACTGCCTTCTTCATCAAGTTTTGATATCTATTCTACTTTTCACCGATGATGTGATCCTCTTGGCCTCATCCCCAAAGGACCTGCAGAGGTAGCTAGATGCTTTGGTTATGTTCTATGACCTTTGACAATTGACGGTCAACCTGGGTAAAATCAAGGTCATGATCTTCAATGGGTCAAAGAAGGTTCTCTTGGATTATCATTTATTTTCCAGAGGTGAAGAGATAGAGATTTGTAATGTCCCCACCTCTTTATGAAGAGGTTTTGAGAGGACTTAGTGGCCTAGGCATCCCCACTAGGCCATAGTCTCACACTGAGGGGAAAAGTCAACCAAACTAAGGTTATATTCTTAAGTTGACTTAATAAAAAGAGAAAAATGAGTAAAAAGATAACTCAATGAAGAAATAGAAGCGTTGGAGGTTAAGTTAGGGTTAACTCTAGGAGTTAACTTAACTCAACAGAGAAATAGAAGAAAAGTATAAAGAGAAGGCTAGGGTGCACCTCTTATTCATTCTGGATTTTGGTATTTTGCTTGTTGATGCTCTAGAGCATACAGTTTTGAGGGTTTTGATATTACAAACCCTAGTGAGCAGCTCAGTGGTGAAAGATTCCACTCACCTAGCTCCAAGCTTGGTCTCGGGGATGAAATACTCCACCCACACCATTCTACAACTATCATCTACCCAGGAGGACTAGCAAGGCCATACCATTTGGATCAGGAGGGCCGTACCAGCTAGGGTTTTCTTGCAAGGGTGCACCAATTGTTGAGGAAGAGTTTGATCCAGCCAAAGGAAGAAGCTTGAGAGTTTTCCAGCATTAGGGTTTTGCTTGCAAGCCCTTGCTCATCAGTTTGAGGGCTTCTTGGAGGAGTTATCATCATTTACTGCAAGTT
>JASDQU011314844.1:5668-16693 GCA_032191745.1 Picea mariana | reverse complement strand
TTGCCCTATTTGAGGAGTAGCCAGAGGAGGAATGGTATAAGACTTAAGTAGCTAAAGGCATAAGAACTTTGCCTTGTGAGTTATGGATGGGTAATATCATGGAAGACAGATGATGTGAAAAGTATAGGTATTCATTAGGAATCTGTTGAGGACTGACAGCCCATCAAGTGTCAACTAAGTGCCCACTGGCAACCCAGCAAAGTATCCACCAGCACTAACGGGAACCACAAAGTGCACATCAAATGTTGACTTTAGAAATTAATCTAGACAATTGGTTGTGGATAATATAAACAATTATGTCGTGATGTGACAACAAGAGCATTTTTTGSATCATGAGGAATGGGTGGTTGCATTTACTTTGATATTGTCAGACTAGTACTTTGGTGGTTCATAGCCTATATGCATGAGTTTCATATTGGAAATCTGTAAACAACACCTTCTGATAATGTTTGGTGGGATAAGTTTCTTGAATTGCCTAAGTTGATGTTCCTCATCTACATGTAGAAGAATGTAAACGAATTTGGAAATCAAATAGGATAACAAAAGGTAGGTGGCCAAATTATTGACACACATTATGAGCAAGTGCATAAGGTTCTGATAAAGATGATAGAAAACACAATAAACTACTGGTAATACAATGTTGCTATGCTAAAAAGTTTGCCTGAGATGCATTGGAAGATAAATAATGTTCAAAACTAGCACTTGTGGAACATTCTGAAGAGGAAGATGCGATAACTTTCTGCCTAAATACTCCCAAGTTATCTATAAAATAAGTACAATAAATATCACCCCAGCACAAGCCATGGGAGAAGATGGCAAACATGTGGTGGTAACGGAGTTGAAGACTAAGAAAATAAATATAGGAAAGAGTGCAGATCCCAAGAATACAATCCTAGGAGATTGTTGGGATATTATAGTTGCACAAGTGACTACTTTATTTACAAAACTTACATATATCTTTATTTTATGAAGATGGCAAACATGTAGTGGTAACAGAGTTAAGATCCATTTYTATGTGGAATATTGGGTCTTGAATCAAGTCACCAAGAGTGCTCCTTTTCCCYATCCAATTCAAAAAAGATGTATTGGAGGTGGTCACAGAAATCTTGTTGTTCACTAATCAGTTTAGTTGATGTAATCAGGTCAATATTGTGCAAGAGAAGCAACTAAAGACAAAATTTATAACTGAATGGGATATATGAAGYTTATGGGGTGATGCCCTCTGAGATGCCTATTACCCTCTCAGAGGTAACAACCTTCGGATGCCCTTGCAAGGGTGTCATGTTGTTTGCATGAGGTGCCATGCTCATCTTTGCCAGATCCAAACAGACTTCTTTATCTCCACCATGATACATGAATGTGCTAGCTCAATTGTGGTGTAGATCACTTTTGTCCTTGCTCCTCAGATGACAGATGCACTGTGGTACGGTATGGTATGGTTCAGTTTGCTTCATTTGATATTCCATGTATTAATACCCATTTGGACATTATGATATAACCTCTTGGCTCGTTGTAAAGTTGTACACATCTAACAATTGTCTTTAGGCATTTCATAACATTATATAGTTTTATTACTTGCCTCGTACTACCTTGGGGAATATGTTTTCTGTTAGAAGTGTGTCATTTCTTAGAGTGACTTGTACCACTTGCTGTCTAGGCCAGATAGTGCTATCCATATCCCAACCATGCTAACCACTTTTCACCTCCCCAGTATCATTCATCCCATCTGCATAAAAGAATTGCATCCTAGTCATGTGTGATTTCTCAAAAGTCAAAAGGAAAGGTCAAAGTTAAAGCCTGRATAAATAAATTCATTAAGGCTAAGAGGTGAAGAGCTAAAGTTWAAAAAGCCAAATATTAAGCTTGAGCAATGCTCCTCATTAATAAGGCAAATGCCCCTAGTCCCTAGCTTGTCTAAGAATATCTAAAGAAAAGGGACTGAACATTTAAAGAAAAAGGCTTGAAGGGGTAGTAAAAAACAAGTTGAGGATGGTAACTCTAAGCTAAGCTCCCTCTAGAAGGCTATTATAAGCAAAAATGCCTAGCCAAATGAATCTAGATGAACAAAAATTGAAAAAATAAGACTTGTGAATGTCTAAGACTTTGAGGGTCATCAAATGAAATCATTTCCCCTTCCCTTTCATCATTATTACACATTATTGCCTATCTTTCACCTAGGTACTTAGGAAATATGGGCTTTTTTTAGGATTTGATAAATATATAAAGGTTAATAATGTTCCCCTTGGTAAGACGTAGGCAAGTATTAAAATCAACCCCCTTTGTTATGTTTTGCTAAGAGATTGTCACCATGTGCTACCAATTAACGACTTGCTAAGAGGCTAGACCCATCACTTTGAGTGGGTATTGTGCATTGGGATATGTGTACCATGCCTCGAGATCCATGACATTGCCTTGGGATTCATGATGTTGTATGGCTATTCGTGTACCCTTCTATGGCCATATCTATAGACATTGGGATCCGTAACATTTTCCTTGGGATTCGTGTACCAAATCGAGATACATGTCATAGCATTGGGATCCGTGACAATGCATCAGGCTGTGACAGGGATGCCACATTATCACATGCCATGTAGACCTTTTATATGCATCCTCCTTGCTCAATTGGACACTTCATTGCAAGTTCATGCGTTAAATATTATGCGTGTACCACACATGGGGGTAATTAATGCATTGGAGTGAGTTTTCACATTACGAGGATGATTTCACATGATGACTTGGACATTTTTTATGACATGGCACATCTATTAGACACTTACTTGAGGAGCGCTAGCCCTTTTGGAGCCCACATGTGCCTTCTTCAGAGAATTTCATGCTAGTATAGCTCACAAATTTGGAGATGAGATCACACTTTTTAAGCACATTCTTCCACCTCTGGACCATCTCTCGGGTCGAGGAGTCTAGCTATGTGGACGTTGGACCATCTCCTAGACGTTGGCATCATATTTTTAAGGGGCACACCTCTCTTGGGCTATATTTTGTCCAAATGTGTGGGTCTTATGTTATATTTTGACCCTTTCTAGAGGCACATTGTACTTCATGATTAAATTATTCATGTATTTGATGGCAAGAGTATGAGACATTTTTTATGAGCTAAAGGTTTGTTGGAGAAATGAAAATYGATCAAACAAAGTATGGCTATGGAACTATCTTGCTTTCTTGTGCATGGTTAATTTTAATTTGTGTTCTTTAAGATAAATGTTTAGGGCTTTGTCTTCTCAACATAGCATTAAATTAATCTCTCTTGCTTTCTTTTAAGGTTTAATTCAGCTTCATGATCTTACCCTCTTTGAGTATTTCTTAGACTTTTTGCCATAGTTTGAAGATCTCCCATGCTCACTCACTGGTGTGGGAAACTTCAGCGCTTCTAGGAGGGAAAGGGATTTTTACTAAAGACTAAGATGACCCCATGGCCCAATGGTAGGATTTATTTTCACTCATTTTTCCAATCAACAAAGTTGTTTTAAGCTACCCCGTTTTCTATTTTTTTAACCTAATTGCACATCCTTTCATTATCTTCCTTGCTGGTCAATTCTTCACTCTGCATTCTTACTAGCAGTTTGTGGTTTAAGGTTCTCTATCAGCTGCTCATCTTTTTTTGGTCAAACCCTAAGGTTAGTTTGTGTTATGTTTGCAGATCGGATCTATTGATTGCTGCCCTAATAAGTGCCTTCATCACCATTATTTCTAGGGCCATTTATTCACCATTCCAATTTACAGAATTCCCATAGGTTCAATCCAGGTTTTAATCTCCTTTTACGAAGGTTGCTGCAACTTATTCCAGCCACAAGTCGATCCAACTTTCAAATCACATCCAGATCTGCCTCAACGACCTCATCCTCTCAATCCTTGCCTATTTGTCACCGGTCACACTACTGTAACTTACTGCCAAATCTGTAGGTTGTTGCAGTGAACAATTCTGGTCCCCTTGAATGCTGTTCCAGGCATCGTTTCCTAGTTTCTTTGCATGGTTGTTTAGCTGCTGGTCTTCAAACCTGAAACCATTTCCAATCACCAAGCTAGACTGCACAGCGTTCCCTATTTTCTGCTGTAGGATGGGCCGATTCATGAGATAAATTACTGCAGTAAGGGTTTAAACTTTTCATGCTTGTTGGTCCACACCATACGCAGAGTACAGTCAAAGTTTGCTGGTGAATAGCTGATGATCTAAACATTTCATATCATTTCTGAGTCAATTTGGGATGGGTGTGATTGCTACCTTCAGGCCTGATTTCATCCCCGTCTTAAGCACCTAATCCATCTGCAAGATCATCATTTCATTCCTATCATATGCTGCCTAGTGGACCGATCCCTACGTTTAACCAATAGTGAAGAAGTGTGGGGGTTTGAATCAATACCCTTTGGATCTGATTATCACACTACTGTCTCTGTGGTGAACCAAGCTGCTTCACGAGGTAAATACCCAATGTAGGTAGGACAACAGGTTATAATCCATAAAAGATAATATATTAAATAATCATGTATATGAATATGAGATGATGAGATGATGAGATACAATAAGAATGAGGGCCTTATATATCCACACAGGGGTGCCCTTCCATGAAGAGATGTGACCTTTCATTGGGAAGGTGTCTCTTCATTAATTATTCATTAACTATTATAATGTATTTATATTTATTATTATATATTATGTTCATAACATTGCCTTCCCCTTAAAAATGTTGTGTCCTCAAAGCATACTTATGGAAGACTTATCTCTTGCTCTGGCTTGTAATATCGTCTCCTCATTCTTTATTCCTGAATTAGTGATCATTGAGGGCTTGAAACGATAGGATCTTCTAAGCGCTGTGTAGAACTGTCGAATTGTAAGGGAGTCTGCCCCCCTTAAATCGATCTTCTGCACAATGGGGCTTTTATGGGGTTCTTGTAAACAATTTGATGTATTTTGACTTCCCTGATAACTTCTACCTTACGCATCATTTGTAATGGAGGTAATAATTTTTGACATATTTGTCATTTGTTTCTGTGGATACATTGATTGGTTGAAGTATCGATTTTTGTGATTAGGATGTCTATAAGGCATCCTTGCAACCTAATATTTACTTCGTGTACTTGTAGTTTCTTCTGATTAACACTTGCAATTGAGTCTTCTTCATACCCCTGGCTTGTTTCTACTTCGACATGTGAAGACCTCTTTACATCAACTGAATCCTTTTGAGTTGTAAGGTTGACGGGGTCTGTATTAATTGCTTTATCCACCATCAAGTTTTTTTCCATTTGAAGACTTTTGTAGTTCCATAGGTTCAGTCATTGTCTCTTTATCTACCAATGATTCTTTATTGATAAGTTGTTCTAACTTGTCCTCTACCGTCTTATTATCACTCTTTCTCTTCTTAATCTGGGTGATTAAACTTTGATTATGGATTTTTAGGCGACAATTCTCTTCATCCTTTTCTGATAATTTCTTAATGAGATCATGATTAGCTTCTTAATGAGATCATGATTAGCTTGCTCTAACTTCTGATCCCTATGCTTCTTATCTTTTGACTCGTTGAGTTGTACCAATAAATTTTGGTTATGATCTTTTAAGTAAAAAATGTCTGTCTTTTTCCTATAATTTTCCCTCGAGATTTTGTTTTTGTCTCTCTTCTTGTTTTTTTAGCATTTGCTCCAACCCAACTTGAAATTGTAAATTTATGTTGTGTTGTTGATAATGAATTAATTGGTTTTCTAATTCTTTTATTTTCACTTCTCAATGGGTATCACCTTGATTTTCTACTAAAATAAAAAGCTTTTTACAATATGGACAAGGGCGAGCTCCATTCATAAGGCCCCTTTCATACTCTTCCTCTTTTGCACAATAGGGACATTTTGCCGAAAATGTATTATTTGTAGATGTCATAGTTCACTTCTTATTTTTCAATAAATGATAAATGTAAAAGGGGCTCTCCTCTTTAATGATAATGTTCTCCTCTTGGAATATATATATATATATATATATATATATATATATATAATCTCCTTATACTTTATAAAGAGTACCTTATGTTTTGACTTATAATACAATTCCCTTTTTTACACACACACATATATATTATACATGGTATGGAATACCATGGGCCAATGGTTTTCCAAAACCATGGGATGGTAAATCTCCAAAGGTAAAATAAAATATTCACTTTTCCTCTTCTTTGAAACTTTTTCTTTTAAATTACTTTTTCTCACTTTTTAAATGACAATTAACTTAACTAAAGCCAAATCTGGAATATTTCCTTAAAACTTCTTGGTGTGCACTTATACTTCTTCACGTGCACCTTAAGAAAACCTTTTCTTTTTTTCTTTTCTTTTGTTTTTTTCTTCTCCTATTCTTTTTATTTTTATTTTGTGTAGAATGACTTTTTTACTTTCGCTGAAATGTGTAGAATATTTGATTTATAAATGGCCAGTGGCCAATATGAGGTCAAAGACCTTATTTTAGAGAAACTCTATTTTGTGGCCAAAATTTGGATCGAGACGAAGCTCTAATACCACTATGGTGAACCAAGCTGCTTCACCAGGTAAATACCCAATGTAGGTAGGACAACAGGTTATAATCCATAAAGGATAATATATTAAATAATAATGTATATGAATATGAGATGACGAGATACAATAATAATGAGGGCCTTATATACCCACGCAGGGGCGCCCTTCCATGAAGAGACGTGACCTTTCATTGGGAAGGTGTCTCTTCATTAATTATTCATTAACTATTATAATGTATTTATATTTATTATTATATTTTATGTTCATAACAGTCTCAAAGTACACCTAAACAACTTAAAGAATAAAGAGCCAACACTTGTTAACTTGTGGGATGATCACAGAAATTGGTGTTAAAATGAAAATTTGAGCACACATTCAAGTTCTTGTCAATACTTTGTGAATCTGAATAGCATGTGTCTTTGCTGATATATAGGCACACTTTACTATTGAATAGCACACATATGACTGTTGAATAAATGCAAAACTTGCTGTTGAACATGTGCATGCTGTCCCTTTACCACAGAATTGATCAGTGTATGTGTTAATGTTCCATCAGCGACTCCATTTATAAAGAAGCATAGTTTACTTTCATGCTCATGTTACTACTTGCACCGTGCACATGTTAACCAGCATACATAGCTACTCTTGTAAAGGAAATACATATTGCACTAGAAATTGCAGTTTGTATATCTCATATTAAATTTCCTTCTATTGTTTATGGATCATTTATTGTAAGTGGTTTATCGGAACACTTTGGAGGGAATTAAACAATGCAATTGTTCTTGTATCTTGAGCATCACACTTTGCATGTTATTGGTCGACAGCTCATTGAATGCCCTTTGCAAACATATCCTTAACCCTCGCACTTGTCTTCTCAAGCTCCCCAAAAGCAACCCTTTGAGTAATCAACACCCTTTAAAGAAACTTAAATTTAAAATCAATTAGACCTTTTTCCATTTGTAGCAAACCAACTTTAGAATAGGATTTAGGACCTTGGTGTAGGTTGGAGAGGAAATTCTCAAGACCATAAAACCAAAACTAGAAGTCACTAGAGAGAAAAATACGTTAGTACGAAGGAGCACTCACCGGGAAAGCTCCTCTAACACAAGAGTGAAGAACAAGGTGGCACTTAGAGCAAGTCAGGTGATATCTCCTCTCCGCTTGTTCTGGTGTCAGTGGACGTATTGTTCTAGTGTCCGTGGGCTACTACATGTACAAGGATTTCGGAAGTGCAAGGCCCCCTGGCTGGCATCGCTTCTCGGAATTTCGGGTTTAGTTTCCCTACCAACACATGTTGTCACAACCTGCGACTGTTCCACCTGATCACTGATTGTGAAAGTGGTATCTTTAGTGCCATTCCTAGGACATCTACAGAGGTGACTGCGGGTGGAAGTACCTGCCATACCTGAGGCAAACACGCAATCGTCGTTTCAACATAGAGGGTGCCCGTCTTCACGAGCGTACTCACACCTTAGGTGAATGTTGCAAGCAGGTTACCGTAACTGTCTCTCGCGCCTTCACTAGCCAAGCTTTGGGGACTTGACATCCCCCAAGGATTGGTTTTCAGAAGGCCCCTTTATCCATGGGTTTACCTATTGATAACTTAGATTTGCTAGGAGCGTGCTCTGTGGTATTATGTCTAGTCCTTGTCCTCACTTATCTCCAAATTACAACGATAGCATCTAGCTTGACTGCACGGGATTCCCCCTTGGCTTGATTTTCCTAGCTTAAAGAGTGGAGTGAATCACATAGGTGACAAGTAGTGATTCACTTGATAGTATCCTTAGGCATTCCCCACACAGCAAGGGTGGACTTTTCCTTTAGGGAGTGTCTGAGCGATAACAATGCCCAATGCACTAGCAAAGCTACAAGGAGTTATTTAAAAAAAAACTGAAAGATGGTTGATAACATGTTGAAGTATTCTTAGATTGTTGGACATCATGTACCCTTTAGACTAAACCTGTTCGATTTACACTAGAAGTTTGTACTTGTAGAGATAGTGAATTATGGTTGAGCATTGAAAAACAAACTTTCATGGTTTTATTTGGGAATCTCTTGGGGCATATTGTAACTTATAACAGGTTGTTGACAGATCCTGCAAAGTCATGTTGTTGATGTTGACAATATGGGTAATCTTCACTTAAAGCCCCATGCCAACCCACTACTTGGTTTAATGAGGGCTTTAATGAACCTATGTATGTATAAGCTACCCACTTTATCATTTATGACTAGATCAACCTAGTCACCTTCTTGGGGCTAGCGCCCCAACCCTAGAAGGATGTGTATGTATATACACTCCTCCTTTGTAAAACACATTCGTTCATTATTTTGGTCAAGTGTGATAAACGCCTAACAGTACTTCTCTATTACGGCTTGATGAAGAGATAACCATAGATCTTCTATCTCAGTGTTCTCAACCTGGTATCAGAGCCTGTGTGACACTTCCTGCACTCTCAACACTATTTTCAGGGCTGCCTCAGGTCTCAAAACTAGGGTTTTCAGCCCTTTTTGGAGACAGCAGCAGAATTCTGGGTTTTTCTGCCCTTTCTACCACCAGCACTCTCCATTTTTTTGTGCCTTTTGGTTTTTCCAGAGAATTTAAGGGCTGTTTTTTGCAGATCGGCGTTTTTCTAAGGCAGCACTCTCTCTCTCTCTCATTTTCTGGCCAAAATTCCCTGCTGTTTTTTGGAACAGCGCTGGTATCATGTGTTTCAGGGTTATTTCTGGAGGATTACTTGATGGCAGAGTTTTCTGGATCATCCTTTTATTTTTAGGATTTCAAACCCTTCCTCATATCTCCTCCTTGAGTCTATACAGGGGATTCGTTAACCCTAATGACCTCTAGATGGTTCTTTGCCCTAATCAATGGGCCTGTTTACTCTCGAAAAGATCTGATTCAGGAGCTTTCTATCAGCAAAGTATGTAAAATGGAGAATCTTATCACTAAATCTTGCATTGTTTACCTTCCAAGGATTGATGACCTTGCAGGACTAACAGTTTGCAATGGAAATCTTCTAGATGATGCTGCTAACACGATTTTCAGTCACAAGTCTGCAGGATCTGTCCCACTTTACTCTATTAATGACTCTACGGAGGATTTTCAGCTTGTTTCTGTAAATCTTATTTTTTCGCACTATGATATTTGTTTTCATGGGGCATCCTATATGCAGCACACTTCAGTGGCTCCTTCTTTCAGATCTCCACTAGAGACACCCTTTGCCTAGTTGTGGAACCATGTTGTTATTGGTACTATGGTGTTTTGGGGAGGTTCTATCTTCAGATGGTTTGCATTCAGCATTAAGGGGGGAAGGTCCAATCTGATGCTTCCTCTTCTTGGCCTCGTGTCCATCTTCAAAGAGGACGCTGTAATGTCCCTCTCCAAATAGGAGCTCCAGAGAGGAGGCTTAATGGTCTAAACCGCCCCGTTAGACTATAGCCAGGGCCAAAGAGGGGTAAACAGGGTTACTAGAGGTCACTCCAGTCACAGGTGTTATATTCGGAAAGTGACATTAAGCTAAAAAGGGTTAAAAGCGCTTTTAAGTCATTATGAGCTAAAAATAGAAGTCAACAGTGAATTAGGGTTTCAGCAGTGATTTAGGGTTTTGGAAGTCAACGGTGAATTAGGGTTTCAGCATGACTTAGGGTTTTGGAAAGCTATAAAGGAAGGGTCAACGACCTAATTCATTATTATGCAGATTATGACTTGTCATTGAGGAGAAGAGGCGCATCTCAGGAGAGATAGTTCAGTGTATTCCAAAAGGAAGACACCAGTTGGCTGATTTCGGTGTTGAAAGACACACCCTAGTCACCGGGAAGATCATCCAGGGCTTCCATCATTCTTCATTGATTCCGCAATCTCCCATAATCCGGGTATTATCTTTTAGTTGCTTATTTGTATTCCAGCTAAGATCCTTTTGTCTTTTGATCTAGCCGAGTGTTGTTATTTATTCAGCCGCCGTTGCTTATTTGTATTCTGGCTAAGATCCTTTGTCTGTTGATCTNAATACAAACTTTGCAGTCCTTTGTCGCGTTTATTATTTGTATGATCATTTATATGTTGTAAACCTTTGATCCTACACACACATTAGCAGCGTTTCCTAGACTAGCCAAGTCAGGAACATTACAGTGGTATCAGAGCCTTAGTCCTACCAGACTGTGACTAAAGACAATGAGTGTAGAAAAAGACCCAGAGGGCCGTGAACACGTAGGTGACGACTATGTCACTTACAACATGCATCAGGAAAGAAGGCATAGGCCTGATTTCCCCCCTTTTCCTCCTAGCTCAGAGGAAGAGGAAGAGGCACACAGAGAAGCAGAGAGAAGGGCAAAGAGTGAGGCTAAGTGCAAGGCAGAGAGGATGCTAGGAGACAGATATGAGCGACCAGAGGGCAGTGGCAAGGCCCCCGTAGATCCAGAGGCAGCTTTCATGCAGGTTATCAACGATATGTTAGCTAGTCAACGGACCATGTCTCAGTCCTTGGCACAGGTGGTTGATAGATTGGCTAGAGTGGGCACCCCAGA
>JASDQU011314843.1:0-24632 GCA_032191745.1 Picea mariana | reverse complement strand
TCCCGAGCTTGTTAACTGGTCAGTAACCTTTTGGGGACCAAAAGGTCTTTTTGTGGGGAGGTGTGATCTGAAATCAGATCCAGAAGCCTGATAGGGCTTGAAAAATGATCAAAAATGAAAGTTCTCGGAATGCGACGAAACCTATGCCATTGCTTCCGTCTCGTCTTCCTGATTCCGGCGGTATATTTACTTCATCAAACGAAGTCCGTATGGAGAAGATATCGCGTTCTGTTCGAAAAGTCAAACAGGCAAAAATTTGATGCTGACTGGGCAGGCCATACTGCCACGTGGCAGACCGTACGGAAGGACACGTGGCATCACCAAGACATGACACATGTCAGGTGAATTTGGCACTTTGGGCGTATGATTGGACCTATACGGAAGTGACATGTGTCACCACTCACAGGGTGACACATGGCAGGATGACGTCAGCGGATGACGTGGCGACCGTACGATGACATGGCACCAGGTGACATCATCGGATGACGTGGCAGCACAGCGGATCGACAGTTGGCAGTACGGCAGTTTACGTGGCAAACAGGTGGACCAATCAAATGACGACACGTGTTAAGTTTTGATTGGTTGTAAAAGGTGCCACGTGGCCCAGTCATGGGCAGCCATGTGGCACCCCATTGTTGGTGGTTTTGTTATACGTTATGACGGGAATATTGGCGAGTTTGTTAAACGAATGGCCCGTGGTTCGGTCACATGCCGTATGACCGGGGCCTTATCCATTATGGCACGACAGGTGTCAATGTATGGCCGTGGGCCTATGATACGCCATATGACCCGGGGGGGCAACCATACAACGGAACGCGCGGGGGTTAAAACAATTAGCACATGGTCCTGTGTGTGTGCCAAACAACCCGGGGCTACGGTTCAAACCAAAGCACGGGGGTTACAACAAATAGCCACGGTTTCCAAAGTGAGCGCCGGGTTCCATGCCATACGACCGGGTGACCAGGGGCCATTTGCCACGGGGCTAGCGCGTAGGTGGCACGCTTGGCCACATGGCCGTGCGCCCATACGACCAGGAGCGCACATATAGGGGGCTGCGCTCGATTTTCCAAACCAAACTTTATATAAGTGGGTTTCCACAACAGAATTTGGTATTTTTTTATTTAATAAGCCCTATTATTAGCAGATTTGCTCCATTTTTGGGGGATATTGGGCTTTTTTGGAGGCCAGATTCTTGGAGGAAGTTGGGGATGTGAAACCAACTCCATTCCTATATAAACCAGGCCTGTTTGAGGCCAATGGACAGTCATTCAGAGCATAGTTATGCTGTTGGAAAGCCAAGCCAAAGTCAGTTTGTTGCAGGGAAGCCTTTGAGGTGGAAACGCTGTCGGATCGTTTCTGGGAGCTTGGAGCAGTTTTGCATGCTGTTTCTTTCATTGGGTTCTTGAGATCTGTGACTAGAAGACCAGATCAGTCTTGTAGCCTTTGGGCACTGCTGAGATGTAATTTTGAGCACTTGAGCAGAAATAAAGAAGCCTCCCCCATAGGAAAAAGGCCCGGAGACGTAGGCAAACTTTGTGCCAAACTCCGTTATCAACCTGCGTTCTTATGGTTTGCTGTCATTTATTTATTTCAGATCAGCATATGTGTATTTGAATGTCATAATCCTCTTCTTTTCCTCATTCTTTCATTAAATTCTCAAATGGTTAATTAATTCATGCAAGTAAAACTCAACCATAATCATTCAAAAGATCCTGCTGGATCAATAGGAATAACATCACAGAGTATTTCATCTTTATACCCTCCTATCTTAAACTCAACTAAACATTGTTTAGTGACATTTACCTGATGTCCTTTTTGTAGCCACGAAACTCTGTATGGATTTGGATGATCAATCATCTCCATATCCAACTTTTCTACCATCTCTGTAAAAACAATATTATCTGTGCTACCACTATCCACAATTACCTTGCACACCCTATCCTTGGTTCTGCAAGTAGTCTGAAAAAGACTGTTCCTTTGCACTGGAATTTCTGCCTCCTTCTCTGGTGTTAAGAGAAATTTTCACATCATCAGCGATCTTCCACCTTCAGCATCCTCTGCCTCAACATTCCTCCTCTGTGCTTCGACAATGTGAGTCTCGCCATATTCTTTATTCTTATCTGGACATTCATAAGATTTGTGTCCATTCTTTCCACATGTGAAGCATTTTATCACTCCACCTCTTCCTCTACCGCTGGTACGAGGAAAATTTTTTCCATCTGCATACTGACCTCTCTGTTTGGTATGTTTCCCTCTTTGCAAACTTCCACCTCTCTCAGTCTGAGTCTAAGGTTTCTTCCTGTCTTCTTTGGGTTTTTGATTTCTATCCTGGGAAATTGATTTGCCTCTGGGCTGGCTTTTGCCTCGGCATCTTTGTCCTTGTTTTCGACTCAGCTTCTCTTCAGCTTTCAAAGCCATATGATAATAATCTTCCACTGTTCTGATAGTCATCATGCTCATCTCATCCTGTATGTCATATCTCAGACCATTCATATATCTAGCAACTTTTTCATCATCGCTTTCCCGATGACCTGCCCTGATGTTCAGCCTGTAGAATTCTTCAGTATATTCCTTCACTGTCATCAGATTTTGTCTCAAATTCTATATCCTTCAAAACAGAGTAATTTGATAATCCATGGAATGAATTTTGCCTTCATATTCGCGATCATCCTATCCCAACTCTTGATCTTTTGCTTGCCTTTGCAGTGTCTGTCAGCTTGTAGCTCATCCCACCACAATGTTACATGTCCTTTCAATCTTGTGACAGCATGTTTGACCTTCTTGTCTTCTTCGAAATATTCATAGTCAAAATATGTGTCCAGAGCTCTAATCCAGTCTAGAAGTTCTTCAACATCCAGATCTCCCTCATATACTAGAATATCCATTTTCACTTTAGCACCCATTTGTGCAATAGCCCTAATCAGGTGATCGTTTGCTACATCTTCGGCTGCAACTTCTTCTCCTTCATGTTTGACCTCATTTTCACTTTTGGAATCACTAAGATCCCCAGCACCGAATGTGCGCCTCTGTGCTATCTCCATGTCCTCAAGTCTAGCACGTAGATCATGCATCTCTCTTTCCATGGCTAGATCAGGCATCTGCCTACCTCCTCTTCTTGGTATTTCCCTTTCCTCTGGCGTATCGGGTGTTTGCCTGTCCCTTCTTCTTGGTGGCATGGTGAATCTTCCTTTTCCATGCTACAGAAAGAAAAGAACATTTCTGTACTCTGATACCAACTGACGCAGACCTATCATCCCTCAGGCTGAGATCCTCTCATAGGATCGTTCTATATGCCCTTCGAGCCAGATCACTCTTTCGGATTCCCTTCTGGAATCTCCTTTCTAATCGATCCACGGGTTCTTTCTTGCGGTTTGTGATCTCGCAAGTTCACGAGTCGTGACCTCCATCTCTTCCTCTGTGATCCCACGATAATCGAGGTTGTGAACTGGGTACAAGTCTCTCTTTTTCAGTGCCCTCCTTGCGCGACCACTGGCTAGGCTAAGCACTAGCACCTTTTTCACTACTCGCGACTTCATGAGTCGAAGGCTGGAACTCTTGTCTACTTATCACTCGAGTCCTTGAGACGCGAGAGGTCAATGGAGTGTTGACTCCTCCAAATGTGTGACGTGTGTCCGCCAGTCCACTTCCCGGGCCCACTTTGCGGTTCTGCGACGTGTCTCTTATGTGCAACCTCGGCACTTCACAACTTCTCTTCTCGCAACTTGGAGCATCCAAATTTTGGGCTCTCACCCAACGAACCTCCGAGCTCGCGAGATCCTATAATATATGGCACCTGTCCTCCTCTGATGGATGGCTTATACTACTTCACGATTTAACTTCTCGCAACTTTGAAACTTTCGAGATGAAAGCCTCGACCTCTTACCCTCTGATATGCCAAAATGGTGACATTCTGACACGTCGTCTACAAGGGTCCCACAAAGAACTTCCCGCCTTTTTCAGAGTTTCAGACCTCGTGACTTCGCGAGTCCTGATGTTGAACTTCTAACTCTTCAACTCCCAAAATCCCGAGATGGTCAACAAAGTATGACTTCTGTGTTGGCGAGCACGCCACCTATCCACCCTCAGATGGACGGTCCTGATTCTTTTCACAACTTCGCGACTTGCGAAGCTGAAAAAATTATCTTTTAGACCTATGATATCTGAGTCCCTAATACAGGTGATCTCATGACACGTGTCCTCATTCTAGAAAATGTCTCAGATTCCTTCGCTATTTCAGGACTTCCCCCTTCGCGATTTCGTGAGTCTCGCTACAAAAGTTTTGAATCTTCACCTCCTGAAACCCCAAGATGTGAAATATGAAAGTGATCTGACGACCCTATTGGCCTAGATCCTATGGCTCTATACTCCCAAGATTTTCCCTTAGAAAACACACACCATAACCTCCTTGCTCCTCTGTAAGATCTGATGGCTTCCGGGACCTCATGAATTGTCCACGGAGAACTCTGACCATCAAATTCCTCCGTGGTGATCTCTACGAAATGAACAAAATGAATCTTTCACAAAACTTGAGCCACCCACAAAACAATATCGCTACACCTTCTCTCTGAACGCTTCAAGGTACTGAAGCTCCTGAGCTTTCGCTCCTTGCTGAAATTCTTGAATACTTCTAGGTATTGAATTATCCAGCTCTGCGCACTCTCTGCAACAGCAACCTTTCCACCACTTCGCTTAGTTTGCTAACACTGAGGCTTCACTTGGCCTACGCACTCATTGCACGGCTCCCGTGCTTAACTTGCACTTCTATGAGAATGAGAACCATGTTATCTCTTTTGATCTTGCAGAGACGAACTCTGACCTCCGTCAATGCACACCTTGCAGACGATTTCACTGCACTTCTTGTAGAAAAAATCTTGCTCAAGCAGAGAAACAATTGAACCTCATTCTCTATTCTCCCTCTCTTTGGATTTTAGATATTAACATGAAATCATACACTCATACATCGAAGAAAATGTATAATAGGGGATAAACATCCATGAGCATAGCATTCACAATGCATACACAGAGAACAAATACGACACCATGAATTTGAATCGAAGCTCCTTCTATTAATTCAAATCTTTGTACATGGGTGTTTTCCACTACAGCTCTCTGTTCCCTTGATTGATTATGCTACACTTGCTAATGTTACAATGATACAAATGAGGGCATCTATATCCATTTTCTCTCCACTCCTAAAACTTTCTAATCTAATAAATCAAAGCTACCTACTTACATTAACTAGCATAAATGCCTCTTAGTCCTTCAGATGAGAGTGGGACACTCAAGGTCTGATTACAATCTATAAGTGAGCCCTTCCTTAATTGTCTCATTTAAGTTTGGCACATCCAACGTTAAAAAATTTCAAACAATTTATCATATGTCAAAATGCGTTGGCGCTTGCCCCGTGCTCGCTTGATGTTGGCGATGCTCCTACATCACCCTTTGTTATAATTGTAGAAGACCGAGACATCTTGCTAAGGAATGCCCTGGTAAAAGACCTAGTTTTCTTTGTTTTCAATCTATGGATCATGAATTTTTGGATTTCTATAGAATGATTGCTAAGGTTGAAAGAATGAATATGAGACAAGATAACCCTGAGGAAGGTCAAGAAACTGAGACCAGGGTAGAACCCCAAAAATAATCAGAGAATGTATTGCTACAAATGAAACAAACCCTGAATGATCACAGAAATATCAACTTATCAGAGAGATTCAAAGAAAAAAAGTGCATAGAGACAAGAATAGGAGACTTTGACATTGACTATGTTCTGGATGAAGAAACACAGGTGAATATCATGACAGAAAGGACTTGGGAAATTTTAGGAAATCCTGTTATGATTCCTTCATTGGGGGGAATATGATTATTTAGAGGAAAGATGATAACCCTATGTGGAAGACTCACCCATATATCTACGAATTCTCATGGAACTTCGACAGAAGAATATTTTGAGGTTTTTAAATTTATTGAGAACAACGCCACATTTTCTATATTACTAGGAAAAACTTGGATTGAGAAAGATCGGGCCAGAAGAAAAGAAGAGGAAGTCTTAGAACAAAAGAAGCAAGAATTAAAATATTTCATGACTAGGAGGATAGTGTACTTAATTGAAGAACAAGAGAACAGATCAAAGATGTTCAAAACCAGAAATTTGGATGTCGAAGTGGAAAGAACACAAGAAGGCTCACTGAAGAGTATAGAACCTACCTCAGATAGAGAAGAAGTATTGGCCTTGAGCCCTACGAAATACCATCAATAGTGTGAATTTACTATGCTGAAAGGAGATAAAAACCAGAATGGAAAGAGGAATACCGAGATAAAGATTACAGGGAAGAAGGATAGAAAGCTCAGTAAGAAGAGATAAAAGATAGAAAAGTTGCAGAAGGTTTCAGAAGGGACTTTGCAGAAGGAAGGTTTGCAAAACTGGAACTTCATCGGGATATCAGAACAATGCAACATGGCACTTTGCCATAGCGAAGAAATATAACCATTGAAATCATTATAACCATTGGCTCATTGCCCCGAATGGTTAGAACATCAGTTATGGCCTAAAATCTCACCATCAGACCATTGGGACCATGCCACAACAGAAAAAAACCGTATTGACGAAGGCCTCTCATCCGTTGGAGAGATCCGTTACATTGTGTCTACATATTCCGTTGAATGTTGCACTAAGAAAATTTTTGTGAATTGTATCCAAGCAGACCCATTACTATTGTGCTGTGTTTATTGAGATCGAAACATGTTATATTTATTTGAGCACTCATTCATACACCTAAGTTATCCTATCTAAGCATGCATGCTGGACGATCTCAGCACCGCAGAGAAAGTCGTCGAAGAATTTCTAATCAACCTTATGGCTGAGAAGGTGATGTTCGTCATAATTCAAGCTTCATCGACGAGAGGAGTGAAAGCCTCCCCATCGAATGCTCGTGGATCTGGACCATCCCAACCTGAAATAGAGAAAATAACCAAGCATCTATATGACATGGCGAACATGAAGTTAATCCTAACTATCCTACCTGACAACATCCCACCTCTGGCTGGCAGGTGAGTCGCGATAGTGTCCCAAGAGACTTTGATTACAATATGGTTACTACGTACCTCCTGAAGGGGATACATTCATTTAGAACACAGCAGGATAAGATCACGATGTTGAAGTTCAACGAATTCAACCTAGGGGACTGTAATAACTACAGTATGCTCTCTCCTTACAAGTATTTGATTAGGACGAAGGGAAAGAACTCGAAAACAATCCCCCAACCATGGACTATGAACCTCGCGCAGTCCACCCTCTTGAATGTGATGAATATTCCACACTTTGGAAGGCACCAGGAGGTTAACGCGTGTGTTAAGCTCCTTCTATCATGTTACCATGGTGGATATCTATGGATAGATAGATGCATCACAGTCGATCCAACGTTGATCTATAGGATCACCAGATTGAGCATGCAAGGAATCAACCCACAGGACTTCTACCCAGGGAAGGTTGTAGATCGTGCACTAGCACAGAGGATCAAAGACACATATGGTGATGTAGAAAAGGGGGCATGAGTCTACAAGGTAGATTCCATTCAGAATGGTGCAATGTGTTTGGCCTACTAGCTGATCACAGAAAAGATCATGAGAAAGAACAAACCTACACAGGTCACAAGATTTGTTGTTGACCTCACTGGGAAATGTGTAGAAGGACTCCAGATGAACTGGGTGAAGTACCTAGTCAACCTGCTGGAATTGGATTGCCGCGAAGCTCAGGATCATGGATATGAGTTCCAATTTAGCTAGCTTTTGATCCTCATAGCATTTACTGCTTGGGAGATAACGAAAGGTGCAACCTTCTCGGACATCGAGTCATTTGAACCACTCACTGCAAACTTCACCACACTCTGGTACTCAAGCGATATGGGAAAACAGTGGCAATCGAATGTAGTATTCCATACATAATACATGCACTTGAAGAGGTCCATTGAATTTGTCCCTTTCATGATGCCAAACACCCTATACCGGTTCAGACCTCTCATGAAGTTTCGCATAGATTATCAATTCATTTATATCACTATGTGTGCAGACGAGCATAAAGAAGAGATTTAGTCATACTATAAGCTCACAGAGGAGGACATTGAGGAGATAACCAAGGAATGGTCAGTAGACATCCTTATCCCTATCGACCCTACATAAATGTTTGATCCCAAACTAATTGGCAGCTCAGAGGCCACTCACAAAGAATATGACACACCTAGAACCAGCAGAAGGAAGAAGACCAAAGAAGTACAAAACCTTAGCAGTGCATCAGATGAAACTTCTTCGGTATCACCTAGATGAGGAGGTGATGACGAAGTAGATAGAGAAGAGAGAAATGGAAAATAAGATCAGCAAAATCAAGGCGAGGTAACACCGCCTAGGGTTCATGTTGATGAGGCTGATCCCTCGAAGAAAAGAAAGGTTTCCCCCATGAAACACACCTCATGGAAGAAGTCAAGAGTGAGAAAAACCACGATACAAACCATGCTCATGGTTGATGACTTCAAATTCATCATCGCAGATGTAGCAGATGACTCACAAGATGTCTTGTAGAAACACAAAGCCAAGAAAGAAGAGATGTATGATAGAATTGAGGTTGAACTCAGAGGGGTACAAGAGGCCCTTCAATCCAGCCGTGTAGTATCCACTACACCCCCACCATCAGAAGCACCAGAGTTGGGAGATGAGCCTACCCATCTCTACAAAATAGCTGATGTGACCGAAGCCTGCCTTCGTCATGCATAGGAAGAAACAGAACAGGCCATAGAGGCCCTAAAGAAAGTTAAAAAATTATTCATAAAGCTATGTCGAGTTGCGCAGTAGGAGAAGGTTGATCTCCAAACAAAGTTTGAAGAGGAGAAATAAAAAATCTAGCAAGAGAAAGAGCAGTTTCTCGCAGAACAACTCGAAGTCAAAGAAGCAGTCAGTAGAGCACTTCGCTCTATGATAGGCTTAGATAAAAAAGTGGAAGAACCAGTAGAGCATCAAATAACACAACTTGTGGCATCTATCCAACAGATTCAGCAGAGAATCATAGATCTGAAGCTATGAACAGTGTGCAACACTCCACTAGATGTACGAGATCAAAGAGAAGCAACTTCTTAAAGCGCAGTTGAGAGAATCAAGGCCCTCTCCATGGAATGTAAATAGCTAAGTGATCATAGTTCCCAGACTTATGAGTGACTCACTGGGGATCCATAATTGAAGGAATTGGAGTCACAGCTCCAAGAGGCAAAGAAGCAAGAAAAAATAGTACAGGCATAGTTGAAGCCCCTGTCAGCAGTCAAGAGGATGAAACGATCCCAAGAAAATCGCACTGTTCAATAGCAGGTCCACACCATTCAGAGGAAAGTCATAGAAGTGACTCAGAGGCTCCAACCAATACAAGACGAGGCTTGCCAACTATTTGTAGAGATTGAAGGCCAAGGAGAAGAAATGGAGAAATTTGTCATTGTAGATAAACAGTGCTTGGAGGGACCTATCAACAAATCAGTTATCCAAGAGTTCATAAAGTAGGAGGCCTTGGTGTAGAAACAAGTCGAAACAACTCGAGCCAAGCTCGAGGCTTTTGAATCAGAGCTACCCAAATCAGAGTGAATTGGGACGAGTCACATGTGAGTGTTGGGGATTTGTTGGCCCTCGACCAAGTTTTGAGAATCCTTGGTCATGATTGACCTATTTTGGGACTTCAACAGGCTATCGGAGGTGGAGCGCAATTTGAAGCAGAGATCACAAGATCTTGGCCCCTTTTTAGGGATTTTTGGGTTTTGGGATATGTAACGGGTATGGGAATGTAGTCCCATGGGTTTACCCATATTTAGGCCCTTTTGTTTAATGTATAAATAGAATTCTAGGTGAGGTAAGAAGAGATAAGGTATTTTGGTACCTTTCTAAGTGAAAGTGTGGATTGTAGATGCTTCGTGCATACTATGTGAGAGTTGTAGAGCTAAGTGCAAGTGATTGTAAGAGACTGTGGAAATTCTTTGTGTTGTAACTCAGGGAAGGAGGATTTAGCGAAGTGCACATAGATCTCTTATCCTCTCCAGAGTGAGATATCATGGCTCTGTGCATGTAGAAGATTGACAAAAGGAAATAAAAGAGAAGAAGAGTTGGTGGACGTAGCCCCAGGCTGGGGGTGAACCACATATATCCTGTGTTGTGGTTGCTTTGTGATTTATGGTTGTTCTCTTATTTATGTGATTAAATGCTTAGTGCACTGATATATGCTTAGAAGAATCTAATATGATAGCTTAGTGTTGAATAATGTGAATGAATGCTAGATCTAATCTATGTTGATGTGCTTAGTACTTGAATATATAAAATCTGTTTGAATACTACGTTTCTCTGTTATTAAGGTTTATCTGCGTTGTAAACTAAGGTTGGATATTAATGAACTATAAATTCTAAGTGATCTATAAAGGTGTTGTAATCAAATATCAGTGTCCCAACTAAGGTTGCATACATCTAATTCTTGCAACCACCCCTGCCTCTACCTTGGGTGAGACTTCATCTGCTTCGTAGGTGTTGTCGAAAGGGTTGGTAGTTAAGGTTTTGTTGGTGATCTCTTGCGCATTGAACCCTAGCTGTGCCCTTGTGCCAACATAGGTAAATGAATGGAGGATAGTCTATAGATGGGAAGACTGATTGTGGAAGAAATGGATGGTTGATGATACTATGGAGGCGCATTCAAATGTGAACTGTGATGAGATAACCTGGGAGTTCATTGGGAAAGCTAGAAAAATGAGGAAAAGGAGTATGTGGCTAATTCTCGTAAATGCGTAAAACTACTGAGAATCCCATCCCTAAGGGGTCAAAGTAGCATGATTTTGAAAGTGCCAAGGGGGACTATGAATGGGAAAACTCATGTGGGGGAGAGTGCAACCAGGTGACAATACCAAATTGTAGCGGAGGTGATAGTACTGCAGAGCCAAATGTGAGGATCCTATAGGAAAATGTCAGGGGTGTGACTGGGAGATGTAATTGGTATTCAGAAAGAATGATTACATGCTAGTGTCAATCATATACCTGAAATGGTTGTGCTAGTTTGTGATGAACAAGTACTTGCACACATGAAATCTGAATACCCGACGTGAACAGTATATGAAGATAAAGAACATATAACAACTATTTGATGATTTTGAACATGAGCATACGTACCTAAGCGTGATGTGAGAAACATTCTCCCCTAGGGCCAATTATGGACAGTGATCGGGGAATGTGATTGTGTTGGTGGTGGGACCCTAATCACGTGGTTGAAGTCAGATCGGAAAACAGACACTCTGAGCTCCTGTAACTGAGCGTGGAAGTTTGGAAAAAGGGACTATATATAGTTGTGGGGCCCACAATGCCACTTCATTTGTACCCTCTTCCATAGTGAGTTGACGAGAGGATTCTAGAGGATATTTGGAGATTACGGGAGTTCAAGCCGACCGATCCAGGATTTTTGAGATCCAAGTTAGTGGTATCATCCTCCTACATAGTAGATAGGGTCTAATTTCTATGCAGGTTTGTATGGATGGTCGTACTAGGGGTTTTTGTAGGGATGGGCCCACAAATGCGCGGGAGAAGGAATGATACCTGTACTGAGATGCACGGGTATAATTACCTCTCCCATGAATGATGTGTGTCTATGTTCAACATATTTGTGCATGGGGTCACATGGTTTGGATAAACAAGTACGCATTGAGTGCATTCCTATTTGATTTACAGCTGCGCACTGTGCACAGTTGTCACTCCGATAGTTGCGCATCGGTGCACAACTGTATAGAGAATAGGTGCACATGAATGCGCACCTATGGGTGTGACAGATGTTCCTTTGATGCGCATATATTTATTTGACAAGTGCACATTGATGTGCACCTATGTGAAGAACATGCGCACATCTGGGCGCGCCTGTGTGGGGTGACAGCCGCACACTTGAGGCAAAGCTGTGGTGTTTGAAAAAAAATTGTATTTTTTTGCAAATTTGTTGGTTAATGAATGATGATGGCTGATCAAGTTTTGTTTTTCAAGTGATCATCTCAATATGTCAGTCCACTAGAGAGAGCGAGACTGGGGATACCTCAGGGAGGCGGTGAGAGATGAGTTGGGCATTCGAGGACGGTTGGCATCCCGCGGGTTGCTTAAGTTCTTCGACTTCCCATTGATACAGGTTCAGGAGTACATGCTATAGTATCTAATTTCTATGTGGAGCACTGAGTTGCAGTGCTTCATTGTGCTAGGGGAGCAGTTGACATTCTTGATGATGGAGGATGTCTATTTCTTGATGGGGATCCCTTTTTGAGGAATGGCCCTACTTGTTGATCCCCAGTTGCGAGGAGATGTACACTTGGCAAACATGACACAGAGGTATTGTTTAGGGCCAAACATTATGTCGGGTTCGATCTTCTGCATTGAGGGGATTGATGATCTATTGCATCAGTGTATCGCAATGATGATTGTGAAGATCTATGGATCCTTAGCGACTGAGTGGATTGGTGGTGGTCAGCTGAGTATTATACGGAGAGTGTTGGATGGAGATCTATTTTCCTGGGGCTTGATGTTACATACCAAGATGATTGGGTAGATTAACTGGTGTCGGAATGATGATTCCAATGAATTTTCCTTTGGATCGATCTTGGTGGCATGGTTTTTGGAGAGGGTGCCCATGTTGTGCCCTAGAGTGTTGTTGTCGGCGACTAAGGGATGAGAGCCATGACTGATGTGGTGGGCATCAATTTTGGTACGAAATGGAGGTGGGGAGGGTGGCCACTATTTCACGACCACCTTAGTGCGTGTGAGGCGCTATATGCCACATATTATACCGCAATTCTCATATGGTGGGATAGACTTTCGACATGACCCAAATATGATGCTTCCTCCTTGGAGGATTGGGACCAGAGAGGTATGTGGTTTGTACTTTATGTTTTGGGATTTTAATAGTATAGAATATGTTTATATGTATGGATGTTAATTCTATATTTGTTTGTGTTTTTGCAGATGTGGGTCCACGAGACCGAGATGGGAAGATGGTTGGAGAGTTGGCTCGTCGGAGGCCAGTGAGACCGCCACGGTAGAGTCGTAGGTTTGAGAATGATTCCAGAGGGATGAGGCTAGTGCAAGGCCAACAGATGATGCTAGGGACAGAAGGATGTATATATATTATGATCTAGGTGTAGTTCTATCACATGTTCCTCAGGGAGAGGATGGCAGGGATTTAGAGTAGTTTAGTCATCATTTGGAGTTGGTACTATATGGTGTGCTCGAGGGAATGTGGCCCCATATCCAGAATGAGAGTGTTGTTACACATTATTTTGGTCACACTGATGATGACTCTACAAGCATGTGGTAAAGCGCTCAAAATGATCTTTTTCATGAGGAAAATGACTGAGTTCTTCCCCTACAAGGCAAGTTTTTAGAATGACGTCGCAGGCTAACAGTGGTACACAGTGCGACAATCCTTGGTTTCCATAGGATTCTCTATTCCTGGCTCATGGGGTTTCCACAGGCTACTATATAGGCATGGTGTGGTGGCGTCTGAAGCTTAGGAAAGGAAGAAGTTCACGAAGTTTCTATAAGGATAATCTTATAGAATGTGAGGTGGCATCTGTATGGTTATGATTCTACTAGATTCTCTGATTTGGTGGGATCATATTCATCCTTTTAATCACTTCAACTTCTCCTATATAATGATAGGTTTCTCATGAAAAAGCTTAAGCAAGATTGAGCAAAGAATTTCTAAAAGAATAGGCTGAAGACTGTGTGAAGGATCCTATTACAACTGATGCTTGAGGCCTCCATTTTGTCCATCAAGCTTTTGTAGACCATATTCATACAAATTCGGAGCAAGTGTATGTGTGTGTTGGAACAAAGGACCACCGAAATGGAACTTGCGACATCAAGGCAATTTGGTTGTATCTTCCACTTTTACTTAATATGATACAGTGACATGTTTCTTTCCAATAAAATCATTTGCATTTTATTACATGACTCGTTGATCACATGTTTAGGTTTTCATTGAATCTACAATTGTTGCTTTCACTTTGGTTGGTTTGTGTCATTACAGATCTTATCTCACAAGAGAACCAGAGCGAAGCAGGAACAACAAAGATATAAGGAAGTGATATCTAAAGGTATGTCATCTATTCCTTCTTTGGTAGTAAATTCAATGATAGAAACTTAGGGAAAGTGTCATGTCCTGTCTTGTTTTGTTGTAGATCCAGGTGGATCTAGGGAGATTACTTTATGTCTGCATTCACTGATTTATACAATAACAAAATTGGCGACTCCACTAGGGATACAAATTGATTGTGGTTTTTTGTTGGCCATTTTCTTTTAACCTATTCTTTTTACTTAAAATCACTCTCTGAGTTTGTGGAAGATCTATACAAGCTCTCTGGATTTAAAAGTTCACTTAGATCCTTTACCCTCTTCTAAAAATTTCTTGATTTACATACACTTACGCATTGTACCCTATACATAGCATGTAGAAACCTTCAATTTTCGCACCCTAGTTGTTTTCTTCAGTGCGAACTTTTTGCACCCTATCTGTGTTTGGCCTGTGGAAACTCTTGATTTTCACACTGTGATATACTATTAGGCTATGGCGGCACCTGTGAATTTTTTTGAGTTGGGTCTTGACCTCTGTTGATGTCTAATTTTTCTCTAATCAGCTAGGAGGGACTTTTAATGCTAGTCCTTGACTTTTTTCTGAATGTTTAACTTGTTGTTGATTGGTTTCAGAGATCAAACACCTCTTTTTTAGTTTTTTCCAGTTTTTATTTTTTATTTTTATCGACAAGGGTATAATCTTTGAGCTTGTATCTGAGTGCTTGTTTGATTAAAAGTCTTTGATTGGATTTGAAGTTTTGGATTGATTACATGTTCTGGATTTCTTGATGATTGGGAAATCATTTTTTCATTTGCATTTGAAGAAACACTTTCTTGCCATTTTTTACTTTTATCTTCATTGAAAGTTTGATTTGGGTTCTTGTTGAGTGTATAGATTTTATGGGATTACTTGTTCTTTCTTTATCATGCCCCTACTCTGGTATTAGAAAGGAAGAATTTGAAGTCATTCATTCTTTTGAGTAATCATACATAGGAAATTTTATTTCATTCAAAAGAAGAGAACATTGAGGAACTTCATTGTTTATGGTTATTTACGATTGTGTTCGTTTAAGAAAAAGAAAGTGCATTTCGTAGCCTACATCATTCCAGAAATAACTTATCACTGTTGTAGATAGAGTTCATTGAACAAAAATTTGCATCATTCATTTCTATTTGCATATTATTAGGTCAAGGTCTTAAACAACATTGGTTTCATTCTTATCTCCCTCTTGGGTAACAACAACCTCTAAAAACATTGCAAAATCTAAAACTTAATTAGTAACTTTTATTTTCTAGGGATCTTTTACGCCAACATTAGCTAGGCTAGAGATTTCGAATAGGCTGTGAGACATACTCTCCAAAGAACAAAACACACAATAGCATCTTGTGATAGGGAGTGTTCAATTCCATTTGCAACATTTTGTCCTGGGAAGCCCTTCTCACACAAGGGTCAAACCTGAGGTCGCATTGAGATTGATAGAGTTACCCACCCTGCTTTGTTGATCTCGGTGTATAGATTGGGCGTAGTATGGGGGTCACTTGAAGGTATACCCACAATGATGAGAGGAAGCCTTTCAAGTTGGTTTCAGGCTAGATACCCTATCTTTGCACGTGGATCGAACTGTCGACTGTTTCCCCAGTCATCATTGTTGTTCTTGGTAGCCTTAGTTTCCTATCTTCTTAGGGTCTTACACGAGGTGACTGTGGAGGGGCAATTCTTCATGGTACCTTGAATTGAAATTGGCTAGACTCGCTCGGGCTCCTTGGAGGGTATACCCACGATTATGTGTGGGAGCTTGCACCAAGGTGTAAGTCTGTTAAGCAGGTCATCAACGTAACTTTTCCACCCGCTTTGTCCTATCCCCTTATTGTATTGACTTCGCGAGGTTGGATTTCATCACCAACTAGTGACTTCATAATAAGAAGGTTTTGTTTGCTTGGTTTGATTCCTAGATTCTACTAGAGAGTGTTGTTTGTTTTTATAGTCATCCATAGATTTTTTCTGTAAAATATTTGGTTCAACCAACATTGACCCTCCACACTACTCACGTAGGATGCAAGGACTACCTTCGGAATATCCAGAAGTTTCCAAACCCTTGCTTCCTAATCCACTGGAGGGATCTCCTCAATAGAGTGAGGTCCAGGACAGCATACCTTCACAAGAGTAAAGAACTGACTCTTTAGAAAGATTCTGAATCATTTATGATTCTCTAGATTCTTTCTGCATACCTTCTGGATATGAGAGACATATTCTTCGGCTGAACTCATCCAAATAATTTTTTTTTGACACTTATGGAATACCAACCGGACCTCTTACCGACCCTAAAAATGAGAATCCCTTTTGTACCACTGACATATTTCGACAGTCGACCATTGCACAGGGCCTTCACGAATCAAGGGCAGGTGTTGATATACCTGTCGTATCTGAACCACCCCAGACATCTTCTACCTATACGATACCTTTAGATCACTTTAATAGTACAACTTGCTATTTATTCGCTGGTTCAGAGACACAGTAAGATGGTCCCATCTCGACCATTCCTCTTCACATGGCCCATTCCACAATGGTCCCACACACTATGATTATTCCCACTAGGAATATTGTGGCTAGCCAAGCTCCTATTGGCACACCACTTTCATCTATATCCATTCCGTCACTTCCCCTTGGGTATAACACTTTGAATTATTCTATCCCTATTCCTACCCAAGTTCCATCTGGAGCTTATGGATTTTTTACTTCGCCTGGGTATAATGTTTCTTCCAGTTCCATTCTAACACCATCCCAGTTACTCTCCAAAGGGTCTTATCCACCTTTTATGGGAGGTTTTGGCCCAAGTGGCTTCACTCCCTTTGGAGGGTCTACTCCATCTTTCACTTTTGGTTATCATATTCCCATTGGGGGGCAATATAATTTTGGGGGGAATCTCAATTTGGAGGTAAAACCCAAATTGGGACACCATCCTCACTTGGATGGCAACCCCCGCTTGGAGGATATAACCCACAATATGGACAGAACATCCCTGGATCACTAACCCAATATTGGAACCTTCTCATCCAGGGAAATCCACAATCATCTGGGGGGAAACAACCTCAAGTTAGCTCTTTTATACCCCCTAGTTCGGGCCATTCATATCTCGATTATTCCAATCCCATTTGGGGTTCAAACATTCAATATAGTGTCCCTTTCCAAGGGAACATCCCTAATCAGTACAAACCTATGGGATACATGCCTCCACACACACGTATGAATATGCAAGGACCTTTTCCTCACATGCATAGTGCTTATGGTCCTACTTGTATACCGATGGGACTCCCTCCCCAAAGTCATCAGTACCCTCATGTGAATAGACAGTTACCCTTTTTAGCCACTTTGGATATACCTGACTTGTCTAGAATATTGAATGACCCTATCCTACATTCTCCCCACTGGCCATATATACCGGCCAAGCTACCGTCTGACATTCCAAAAATTTGACGGTAAATCAAGAGAGGATACAAACAACCATGTCATGACTTTCCACCTTTGGTTTTCATCCAACTCTTTGATGGATGATTCCATTTGGTTATGACTCTTCCAACGAACTCTCACAGGTTCAGCTACAAAGTGGTATATAGAATTACCACAAGGATTCTTCACTGACTTTAATATCCTAGCCATGGCTTTCCTTACAAACTACCAGTTGTCGATCCATTATGAAACAAGAACTGAGATTTTGACTTCCTTCAAGAAAAATAAGGCCACTCACATCTTCGATCACATTCATGAGTGGAGACGAAGACGACATTTGATCAAACTCGATCTTCCTGATCAGTTATTGGTAGAGTGGTTCACGAAATCATTCATGAATAAAATATCTCATGACATTGCCATGGGTGGAGTTGTCACAGAAGAACAAGCGATAAATTACACTTAGTACATTGATCTCGTCTATTCAAAAATGGGTACTCTTTACAACTTACTTCCTGATGCACCTCACCCTTCTACCACCACTACCTCAACTACCCCTATTTCTTATCATGCGGTTGATGGTGTGATTGGAACTTTCCATGCTCAACCTCAATATATGCAAGCCTCTCCCACCAACCCCAAGTCTAATGCTTCTAATGTTCAGAATAATCTGACTCCTACTCCTTCCATCAAAAAAACCTCTGAGGTTAAATCCGTTCAATCTACCACTACCGGAAAGAATAAATCTAAAAAAGGGAAGGGAAAGAATAAGGAGAATAAAAATAACCTGTAATTTGAGAAAGCCAAAATACAACCTGTTGATGATAAGGATAAGCACAAACCCTGATACCCTTTCCTTGTCTGTGGTGATGATCACTACATGAAATATTGTCCAAGATGGGTCGAGGTTACTAAGTTCCTGTAAGGGACCGTGAAACCTCCCATACCTGTCATTTTGTCCCAACCTTTCCCTTCTCAACAATAAGCCCAATTGGTCATTCACGACCAACCCTCTCCCTCCACTACTTCTTATGTCCTTATGTGTATTGGTAATTCCAAAAAGAATGATGTTACACTTACCACTCAGGCCAAAGATTACGCTTCCTCAAAGGATAAAGTTGACGATATACCACCTTCATTGGTTCAACAACCTCCCTAAACTTCACCTCCCAATGGTCCTCTTCATCTTGAACGACCGAGTCTCGATATAGTTCTTCGCCCTCCCCCAAAGGGTGTTGTTCAAAAGTCTACCTTCAACCCTCATGCACGTGCTTCTCAGAACTACAGTATTGTATAATATTTTGCGCAAGCACCCTCTGTGATGTCGGCTCTTGAAGTACTTCAAAGTTGTCCTGGTCAACAGAAGGCACTGTTAAAGGATATCGATGGAATTGATCCTATGGATACAAATTTGATAATTTTTGACCTGGAAGACCACATTCCAAGGCTACCCCCTCAACTAGCATTTTAGATACAATTTGTTGTCATAGACAAGAACATCTGCAGAATTGTTATTGACGAGGGTGCCTTGATGTGTGTAATATCTTTTTCCATTTGGAAGGCCATCGGCTCTCCTCCCCTTACTGAATCACACAACACACTTAAGGCCTTCAATAGCTCTAGATTTAATCCCTACGGTGTGCGTCCCTCATTGTCTATTACATTGGAAGGAAAATTGGTCACTTTTGAAGTTGAGGTCTTTGATGCACCTCTCGATTATAACCTCTTACTTGGTCATAGTTGAATTGAATCTATGCACACAGTTGTGTCTACCCTTTTTTTTGTTGTACATTTTCCACACCAGTGAAAAGTCATTACTGTAGATCAGTTGGCCTTTTTCAAATCTGATTCCCATAATATCAACGTACCCTTTATTGTGAAGACACCTCCTGGGTATGAGAATGTTGGTGTGGGTCTCCTAAAAGATTCTTATTTGATGGGTACGTTCTAGATCCCACCACCCAATGTTCCACCTCCTTTGGTTGCCTCGATCAACATGATTTCCACCTCCATTCATGAAACCCCCGTGTCTTCTGAATCATGGATAATACCTGAACCTGGTGATTATATTCACTATGGTGACCAAATTTTTTTAAGTCCGGTTGAATCCGCCTATCAAGTCATTCAATCGGAAACCCCTTCTACTCCCTCTCTTGGCAATTCATCTCCTCATTCGTTGCACATTATATTTCCTATGGACGAGATGAGTATGTTAGTTATGTCTATGGAGGACACCCCTTGGGATGATGGACATCATCATTCCATTCTCTTCCTAGAACAACACACCCTTGAGAGTTACCAACAGATATTGACTCTGTCGACCGTTGTTGTTGTTTCTTTTGTTCACGAGTCTACACATGATGTGTTATATGAAGGGAACTTGAGTAATATCTCATCCACCATCCCGCTCGACATATCCATTAAACCTGGAGTTGTCAAAAATGTTCACATCGAAGCTTCATGTTCCACCGATGAGGTTGTCACATATAAGTCCCTTTTTCAAGAGTTTTGAGACATCTTCACATGGAGCTATGAAGAGATGTTGGGTATTGACCCTGATATTGTTGTACACAAAATTAATACATACCCAAGCGGTAAACCCGTCCAACAGAGACTTTGCCCTGTCCACTCTCATAAAGCAGTTGCTATCAAGCTTGAGGTTGAAAAACTTCTTAAACATGGATTTATTTATCTCGTGGCTTTAACTGATTGGGTATCCAATCTAGTTTCAGTTAACAAGAAACAAGGTATGATCCATGTCTATGTTGATTATAGGGATATCAATAAATCTTGTCCTAAGGACAACTTTCCCACCCCCTTCGTTGACTAGATCATCGACGATTGCACCGGTAGTAAAATATTCTCTCTAATGGACGATTTCTGTGGATATAATCAAATCAACATCTTACCCATGGATCAACACAAAATTGCTTCCATTTGTCCTTGGGGCAGCTTTGCCTACTGAAAACTACCCTTCGGTTTAAAGAACGTTGCTACGAATTTTCAATGTGCCATGTCTTATGCATTTCACGATATAAAGCACATTGTCCAACCATATCTATATGACCTACCGATGCATTCCATGCATCGTAGTGACCATCCAACACACCTCTAAGCCATTTTCCTTCATTGTCGGTTCTATCGTATACGCTTAAACCCACACAAATGTGTTTTCTGTCTGGAGTTTGGCTAACTTCTGGGATTTATTGTATCATTTCATGGGATCAGGGTAGATCCTTTGAAGGTCGAGGCAATCCTCAATCTCCCTCCTCCTTCCTCACTCCACCAGCTCCAAATTTTGCAAGGGAAGGCAAAATTTTTACGTCATTTCATCCCAAACTGCGTTGAATTAACGCTTGGATTTACTTGACTACTGAAGAAAGGTTTTGAGTTGGGGTACCACTGCCAACAAATCTTTCGAATATTTGAAGATGACTTTAACCTGTACCCCACTACTTTTCCGACCCAATTATGGTCTAGATTATTTCCTTTATCTCGCTGCCTCAAACTCTACCATTGCCATGGTTTTAGTCCAAGAAGATGATTCACACAATGAACATGTCATTTATTATTTGAGTTGGAGTCTCATGACTACCGAAGCCAAATACTTACATGTTGAAAAACTGGCCTTGACAGTTGTTCAATATGTATAATGTTTCCATCACTATATCTTATTATGCAAGACCACTGTCATTTCCGATTGCAACCCTATGCACCACATTCTTACACGTCAATTGATAGGGGGAAAATACTCCAAATGGATAGTGATTCTCTAGGAGTTTGACTTAGAGTTTGAATGCACTAAGTCTAAGAAATTTTTGGTGTTTGTCGAGATGATATGTGACCTTCCCTGCACTGAGACATAAAATGTAGCAAAGGATTCTTTACTTGACAAATCCCTTTTTTTGATCAGTTTCAATGACATTTGGTATGGAGATATCATTATATATCTCTAGACTTAGAATTTCCGACCCGATCTGTCTAGCGTTGACCATCATCGTATACGTTATCAATCCCATCAGTATATTATCCTCGGTGGCACTCTTTATCACCGTGGGGTTGAATCCATTTTTCAACAATGTCTCACTTATGATGAGGCTGAGAAAGCATTGAATGACTTCCATTCTGGAGCATGTGGTGGTCACATGTATGGGTATGCTACTGCTGAAAATATCTTACGAGTAGGGTATTTTTGGCCTTCTTTATTCAAAGAATGTATTATTGTTGTCCAAAAATGCCATGCTTGTCAAACATACAACAACAAAATTAGATCGCATCCTACTCCTTTACACCCTGTAGTTTTCATTGGACCTTTTGCAAAACGGGGCATTGATTTCATGACATGTAACCCTCACTCAGCCGGGGGGAATGGATACATCATTGTAGCTATGGATTATTTCATGAAATGGTTTGAGGCGACACCTACATTCAATAATACCAGAAAAAATATAGCCCTATTCATATTCAATCATATCATCACACGATTCGGAATCCCGCAAGCTATCATCACTGATCATGGTAGTCATTTTCGAAATTTCATGATGTCCGAGCTTACCAAAAATTTGGGTCTTCAACATGAAAACTAAACCCCCTACTATCCACAAGACAATGACCAAGTTGAAGCGATAAACACGGTTCTCATCACTATGCTTCGACGGATAATAGGAATTCACAAGACAAGTTGGCACACGATGTTATTTTCAGCATTGTCGGCCTATCGGGCATCCGTGAAGTCTGCCATGGGATTTGTGCCTTTTCAGCTGGTGTATGGTATCGAAGTTGTTCTGTCGATTGAAAGTGAGATACCATAGTTGAAGCTATCTATTGAACTTCTCCCAAACACCTCTACCGAGGAGGAATGTCTATTGTATATGATGTGATTAGATGAAACTCATCATGATGCCACCCTGGTTATTGAAACCCAGAAGAAACATGTGAAAGCCCAATACGACAAGCATGTCAAGTCATGTGTTTTCTCCGAAGGTGATCTAGTTCTTCTCTATAAATAAGATCGTGATTTACTAGGGCCCAAAAAATTTGAGGCTATGTGGCGCGACCTTATATCGTCAAATGAGTGCTGGAGAAGGGAGCCTATGAGTTAATCGATTATGATGGTATTACTTTGAGTGAACCTAGGATTGGAATTTATTTGAAGAATTACTATGCCTAGGTTATCTTTACATGAGTGCTTGTATTTTTACTGTATCATACTTCAGTCTACTAATCTTGTGTTTTTTCATTATTTGGTTTCAACCCCTAGCTGCTTACCTTGCGTTGTGCTTGGTTTCCAGATGTTGGTGTCTTCACTACCCCACATTGGCTTCACTAATGGCGCTAGTCGTAGTACTTAGAACTTAGCATACATTGCTTGGGAAATCTATGAACCTACGAATAAGTTAATCAGTCTACACATTGTTTGCCTCGGTCGTGCAACTAACAATATCGCAGAATATAGCACAGTCATCGAATTGTTGACCGATGTTATTTCACTTGGAATCCATCACCTGGTTGTACGAATTGATTCACAGTTAGTAGTACTACAACTAAGTAATGTCTATGCTATCTGAAGTCCTACATTATTATGGGTATATTTGTGAATTCACCTCTTGGAATGTTATTTTGATTATATTGAGTATCAACACATTCTTAGATGTCTAAATACGTTAACCGATGCATTAGCTAATTATGTGTTATATAAAAATTTGAGACATTTATGAATCCATTCACACATCACATGTTGTATATAAAGAAAAGTAAGTCGGTAGAAGCCTCATGTATATATATAATGATAAAAATGTTTTACAAAAAATGTGTTTTCCATCCAAAGACCAAAATATCAAAATATGAAGCCCATGGCTTCTACAAAATAGCATCATGGATGATGCTCATGGTAGCATACTACTTCTCGTGATACCCTACGAAGTAGTCGGCTAAGTGAACCAGACACGCCTACAGTGTGGCGCTGATAACACCTCGAAATCTCATTGATCAAGATGTCTAAGATGTCTATCATCAAACCCTATAGATTCTGCTCGACTGCCTCATAATTGTCAACATCCCATCCTGCTACTATAGCTTCTTCCCCTCGTCTCTGAATGGGGGATGTACCCGAAGGTCGATGTGGCCCTACATCTACATGGTCAAAATTTTTGATTAGTCATTGGATAGAGAGAATATATAAAAATTATCTTATATTCTAAAAATTCACAAAAAATCATCATTAAAACAAAATGTTTTTCTTACCTAGGTCCCCCCACTGAAAAATCTCAGGTAGAACCAAATAAGGATCATTTCGAAAGTCCAGGCCGGCATATGCGTAATCATATATCATCAATATATGAGGTCTTAACCAGTCACAAAATGCATCGTTGTATTTGATAATGGGGCCCTCTACATGCAGAGCCATGAGATCGCACCACCTCTTTATCTGCGGGTCTCATGGCGCTGGTATACCCCACTCTACCTGTAGGCATAAATGAGGGACTCTTTCTAGAAAGAAAGACACCAAAATAGATCCATACTCGAACTACTTCAGGTCCCCATTCTTACTTTTGGTAAGTTGTGTCTTCATACTGTGAAGGAGACCATTGCACAAATTGAACACACAAGGTTCCATGCATTCCATGACATACTGAAAATAACTTTGGAGGGCCATGTGTAGATATGCAATTCCTGCCATATGCACAATGGTAGAAAGGATGGTTCGGAGAGTTAAATCCCGAATACCTCTAATGGATACCTTACCTTTGTGTCTCTTGGCCTCAGGTTCATAGTACCAAGAGATGTATTCACTCATTGGTTGGCCACCACCTCGATCCCTTGTTAAGGTCACATGTGCTCCACGACAGGATAACCCCATCAAGAAGTAAATGTATTCGATATTGTAAATTCTAACCTTGTACAATATCTACTGCAAAGTGATATTCATAAAAGAACAGAAAAAGATACAATGGCAAATACAAACATTACACAGAGATTTTTCACCTGGAAACCCAAACCGGGAAAACCAACATATATTATATTGATACAAATTGTGTTACATTGTTTACAATACAATATACATATAGGAGCCAGCGGC
>JASDQU011314841.1:10516-24579 GCA_032191745.1 Picea mariana | reverse complement strand
CTATTTACAATCTCCAAAACACAAAGGTAAGTACGCTTCCCTAGCTATTACATTAATGTCCATTCATTAATCTTCAAAACACTTCAAAATGTGCATTGGTGCTTTTCCAACTGTCTCCTTTGGTTAGGCGCGTGCCTTTGGCTTTATATGATGCTCCTGCATCATACTCCCTCGCTTGAAAATTTTCATGAACTCCTGTTCATGAGTTCCTTCACTGTTCGTCCATGCTTTTGAATTGTTGTTTCATCCTCCCAACTGGCATCTTCAACTGGATGTTCTTTTCATTTGACCAAGTATTCAAAATACTCTTTTCTCCTGGTCTTTTTTCTAATCCTCTTGTCAATTATGCTTTCCATCTATGGCTTTTTAGCTACAGGCATTTGTTTTGTCCATTGAATCTTTTCTTGTTTATATTCTGCTCCTTCTTCTTCAGCTATGTAAGGGTACAAATCTACGATATTGAATATCGGTGATATTCCGACCCCATCAGGTAATTCAATCTCATATGCATTTGTCCCAAATTTCCTTATGACCTTGCACGATCCAATCTTTTTCATCTTCAGCTTGTTGTATGTTCCCCTTGGGAACCTCTCCTTCCTCAAATGTGAAAGAATCAAATCACCAGCTTCGAATTGAATTTCTCACCTGTGTTGATCTGCTCTATGCTTGTACTCTTGAATTGAACTCTACAATCACTCCTTAATTCTGTTGTGAAGCTACTTCATTCCTTCTGCAAACTCCTCTGCACTAGCACTCCTGAATTTATCTTGGTCTGAATATTTCAATCAGAAACTCCCCTTGGTTGCATTCCATATACAATCTGGAATGGACTCTGTCGTGTGCTTCTATTGAGTGAATCATTGTAAGTGAATTTTTCCTGTGGTATAATGTGATCCCATTTATGGTGGTGTTCAATCACTAAGCTCCTTAACAAATCTCCCAATCTCTTGTTCATGACCTATGTCTGTCCATCCTTCTGAGGATGATATGCTGAGCTAAAAGACAAATTTGTCCCAAACTTCTTCCACAAGGTCCTCCAGAAATGTCCTACGAACTTGGTATCTCGATCAAAAATGATACTCCTTGGCAAGCCGTGAAGTCTAACGACTTCCTTGAAAAACAGGTTCGCAATATGAGTTGTGTCACTGGTTTTCTAGCATGGTATGAAATGTGCCATATTTGAAAATTTGTCTACCACTAAAAATATTGAATCATATCCCCTTTGTTTCCTTGGAAGTCCCAATATGAAATCCATGCTCACGGCATCCCACGGCCTTTCCGGTATGGGTAATGGTTGGTATAACCCTGTGTTCTACCTTTTTCCTTTCGTGTGCTGACAAATTCTACACCTGTCCATAAATTTATTCGCATCTGTCCTCATCCCTGGCCATAAATATGAGCCATTCAACTTTGAGAATGATTTTTCATGACTTCAGTGTCCTACCAATCCTCCGTTGTGATTTTCCTTCAGTAAATTTTCCCTCATGGAGCATTTCTGAATATATAGTTAATTTCCCCTGAACAATAATCCATCCTAGATCATGTATTCAATTCATTGGCTTCTATCCCTGAGAATTGGATTCTCAGACGCCTCATATGCCTCTTTGAAGTCTGGATCATCCCTGTACATTTCCTTGAGGTTATCAAAACCCAAAGTCTTGACTCTGAATTCCTGCATAAGCAAACATTTCCTTCTCAAAGCGTCAGCAACTTTGTTAGCAGTTCCATAAATATGCTTAATCACAAAAGTAAAATTTTGCATGTGTTCAAACCATTTAGCATGTTTTTGGTTCAACTTCTCCTGTCGAGTCACGAATTGCAAAGCATAATTATCGTTGTACAAAACGAACTCCTTGGGAACCAAATAGTGCATCCATTTCTTCAGTGCTTGTATGACTGCATAGAATTCTTTGTCATACGTGGAGTACTTGATCTTTGCTTCATTTAGTTTTTCAGTGAAATACATGATTGGCCTATTGTCTTGGCTCAAGACCACTCCAATGGAAAATACACTCGCATCACACCTAACCTGGAATGTCTTGCTGAAATCTGGAAAAACCAGAATTGGTTGCTCAGTGATCTTCTTCTTCAGCAGGTTGAATCTCTTCTTCGCTTCCTCCGTCTAGTGAAAAGATTTATGTCTTTTCTTCACCGTATCCATCATCAGTGCGCTAATTCCACTGAAGTTTCGAAATAATTTCGTGTAGAAGCTAGCCAAACCATGGAAGCTTCGAACTTCAAACACGCTCTTCGGCGATGGCCAATCCTTAATCACATTTATCTTTTCCGGATCCATTTTCAATTCATTTGCAGAGATAACAAAACCCAAATAAATGAGTTATGTCCTCATAAATGATGATTTCTTCATATTGATCAGCAATTTCTCTTGTTGTAACCTCCTCATCACTATAGTTAAATGCTTTAAATGTTCTTCTTTAGTTTTGTTGAAAATTAATATATCATCAAGATATACAATGATGAATTTCCCAATGAAATCCTTCAGGACTTCGTTCATCAACCTCATGAAATTACTGGGCACATTTGTCAAGCCAAATAGAATGACAAGACATTCATATATCCCTTCATTTGTCTTGAATTTTGTCTTCCATTCATCACCTTCTCTCATTCTAATCTGATGATATCCACTTTTCAAATCAACCTTTGAAAAAAACTTTGTTCCACTCAATCAATCCATCAAGTCGTCCATCCTTGGCAATGGGAACCTGTACCTGATGGTAATTTTGTTGATTTCCCTTGAGTCTGTACACATTCTCCAGCCATCGTCCTTTCTTGGGTTGAGCATTATCGGAACAGCGCATGGACTCAAGCTCTCCCGAATCAATCCTTTGTCCATTAATTCCTAGACCTGTCTCTTAACTTCTTCATTTTCCTGTGGTGTCAACCTGTACGCTTCTTTGTTCGAAAAACTAGCTCCAGGTATAAGATCGATATGATGGCTTATACTCCTGATAGGTGGCAACGAACAAGGTAGTTCGTCCACTACTATATCAGCAAATTCTTCCAGCAACTCCTGGATTTCTTCCGGTAAATCATCTATCCTAGTGTTGTTCAGAACAATTATGGGCTTCCTAACCACAATGAATTGCGTGTCTTCCTTCTTCTTGACTTCCTTAAGAAGTTCCTTCCCACTCATCAGAAGTACAGTGTTGCTCATCTCTGTTTTCACCTCTTTATTCTTAATTGGTAGCAACATGTGCGTCCTACCACTTTTCTCTAGAGTGTATGTGTTCTTTCTCCCATCATGCACCACATTTTTGTCATATTTCCATGGTCTACCCAGCAATAGATGACAAACATCCATGGGAATGACATCACATAATATCTCATCTTTATATCCTCCTATTTTAAATTCAACTAAACACTGTTCAGTGACATTTATCTGATGTCCTTTTTGTAGCCACGAAACTTTGTATGGGATTGGATGCGCAACAGTCTCCAGCTCCAGTTTTTCTACCATCTCCGTAGATACAAGATTATATGTGCTACCACTGTCTACTATGACCTTGCATACCCTTTCTTTGGTTTTGCAAGCAATCTGAAACAGACTGTTTCTTTATGCTGGGTTCTCTGGCTCCTTTTCTGGTTTCAAGAGAACTTTCCTCATCATCAAAGATCTTTTTCCCTCAGCATCCTCTACCTCAACATTCCGTCATTGAGCCTCAGTAATGTGAGTTTCATCACCATCTTTCTTCCTATCTGGACACTCATAGGATTTATGTCCGATTTTTCCACAGACAAAGCATTTCACTTCACCTCCTCTGCCTCCTCCTCTTCCTCTAGCTCGAGGAAAAGTATTTCTATCATCATATTGCCTCCCCTGTGAGCTTCCTCCTCTCTCAGGTTGAGTTTGAGGTTTCTTCCCCTCTTCTTTAGGTTTCTGAGTTCTTTCCTGGGAAATCATCTTGCCTCTGCTTTGACTTCTGCCTCAACCTCTTTGACCTTTCTTTCGGCTCAGCTTCTCTTCAGCTTTCAAATCCATCTGATAATCATCTTCTACGGTTCGGATGGTCATCGTGCTCATCTCATCCTGAATGTCATATCGTAGACCATTCATATACCTGGCAACTTTCTCATCATCGCTTTCCCAATGACCTACTCTGATGTTTATCCTATAGAACTCTTCAGTGTATTCTTTCACTGACATCAGCTTCTATCTCAAATTCTGCATCCTTCGAAAATTTGATAATCTTTGGGTATAAACTTGGCTTTCATTTTTGCAACCATTTTATCCCAACTTTTGATTTTCTGGTTGCCCTTGTAATGTCTATCATCCTGCAGTTCATCCTACCACAGTGTTGCATGCCCTTTAAGTCTAATAATGGCATGTTTGACTTTCTTGTCTTCCTCGACATCCTCATAGTCGAAGTATTTGTCTAGAGCTCTAATCCAGTCTAGAATCTCTTCAACATCCAAGTTGCCTTCGTACATTGGAATGTCCTTTTTTTCCCTAGCACCTATCCTAGCAACAGCCTTGAATAAGCGTTCTTCTGCAGCATCTTTGAATGCAACTTCTTCATTTTCAGCTTCATTTTCACTTTCATCTTCGTTGATATTCCTAGTGTTAATTGTGTGCCTCTGTGTTATCTCCATAGCATCAAGCCTGACACGTAATTCACTCATTTCTCTTTCCACTACTAGATTAGGCATTGCCCTTTCTCTTCTTCTTGGTGGCATGGCTGTAAAATTCCTCTTTTCTCTCTATTACAGAAAGAAAAGAACTTGTTCTGGGCTCTGATACCAAAACTGGTGCATACCTCCTGCCCTCAAGCCGAGATCCGCGCAGGATCTTCTCTAAACCTCGACAAGGGTTAATTAAACTCCTTGCCTAAGCCCACAAAGGATTTTGGGTCTCGTGAGTTGGAGCGCTTCAAATACTATGCCCTGACCCTTGGCAATATTCGAAACGCGAAATGCAAATGGGCTAAGGTGTAAGCCCCTCTCTTAAGCCCCTTTTCCTATAGGACCACAGCCAAGCCTTATGCAAGCACCTTTCTCAACTCTCAACTTCGCAAGTTGGAGCACCAACTTATCATGCCCTCCCCTTGCGAATCCCCAAAACATGATCCATCAATGAAGGTTGACTCTACCCAAATCAATGGGCATAGGCCACCTGTCACTTCTGCTTTACTCTACTTACGGGGTGAGTTCTTGCCACCTGTCCACACGGATTTTTTGGCTTTCGCGACTCAAGCAGAAAACCAACAGTCGTTCCTCTTCCTCTATGGATCCCTGATTCTAAAATCATACCTTCAGCGAGATCAATGGATGTGTGTCTCCCTCGATCCAACGGTCCTGGCTGTATCGGGATTTCGCCAATCAGAAATCTACAACACTTGACCCAAACCACTGGTCACTCGATTCCCCGAATTTCGATACGCGAATTCACATACGAGATCAACGGTCCTTGTTGATCTGGATCTGACGGTCACTACTCCTCCTGAGATTATGGGTGTTGAAAAGACACGTAGTCCTAATCTCTTCGTTGTTCTAAGAGATCCAACGGTTCACGAGATTTCGACACTTCCTCCTGAAGAGATTCAACCATCTGATTCAACTTCTCAAGGACTTCTAGCCAAATGACTTGGCGTCCTTCCTCCTAAACTTAACTCTTGTGAAACAATTAAACCTCCATCTCCCTTTGGAACAATTGAAAGGTTCTAACCCTCCTGAGCTTTCACTTGCAAACTCAAGGCCTCCAAAAGGGTCCCTACATGCACTCTTTGCGGCAACTTTCAAATAACCTCTGGCTATTTTGGGTCTTTGACTTCGTGTACTTCTTGCAACAGCAGTCTCTCAATTTCTCTCTTGGATTGGTAAAATCCAAGACTCCACCCAGCCTGCGCACACCTTGCATGGCTCTATGCTCTGCTAGCACTCTTTGTCTGTAAATACACAATTTGAATCTCCTCTGAGGGTTCTGAGATGAAACACAGAACCTGGTCGACGCAATCCTTGCGGACCCTCCACTACACTCTTTGCAAGAGTTCTCAGAAAGAGAAACAAATGAAACTCATTCTCCCCTTATCCAGATTTCAAACATTCAACATAGAATTCTAGAGCATACACAGACACATTGGCATTGAAATAGAATGCACACAAAGAATGAAAACAAGCCTGCAACATACCATTTAACAGGTGGTTCCAACAACCATAACAAACACATAGATTGGAATAAAAAATTTCTTCTCTTAATTCCAATGCTCCTGTACATGGCGAATAACAACTAAAATGCATAAAATTCTCTGTCCTCCTATATTCTTCTCTGCAGCTCTACAGCTTATGAATTCTGAATTATGTTTCAATGATACAAGGGTTGAGGGTGGTTATCATCTGTTTTCCCTCCTACCTCCTACGCTCCTAAAACTATCTAATCTATTAAATTAAATCTACCTACTTACATTCATTATGCATAAATGCCTCTACATTCGACAGATGAGAGTAACGCTCAAGATCTGTTTACAATATCCAAAACACAAAGGTAAGTACGCTTCCCTAGCTATTACATTAATGACCATTCATTAATCTTCAAAACACTTCAAAATGTGTGTTGGTGCTTTTCCAGCTGTCTCCTTTGGTTAGGTGTGTGCCTTTGTCTTTATACGATGCTCCTGCATCACCCCGAAAGTTAAAACTACTAAAAATAGTAAATTGCCAAAATTGCCAGAAAATTGTTTTGAGCGAGTTGGAAAAGGTGGGTGGCCACCGATATCCACCTGGATCAATCCTCCCTCGTTAAGAAGAAATGGTATACATTACGTTGAGCTCCCCCATCAGATGAGAAAAATTCTGTTGGATTTGGCCCCGGGTGAGCCACTTGCCTTGGTGCAGGAACTTCCCTACTTTAACGACTCGATAAAGTTGGATCCTTTGTTGTCGAGTGCTCTTGATCTGTGTGCCCACAATCTGATCATTAGATGCATGTTGCATGCAGTTAGGTTTGATCTCTATTGTTGTCAACTTCTCTTCTATCTCTGAGGTGTCCCATAATGGTGGGAAACATGGCCGAAGGAGAGCCACGTTGAAGACTGGGTGCAAGCCAAGGAAAGGGGGAATGTTGAGCTCAAAATCATTGTCACCCATAGCCTCAGTGATGGTGTACGGCCCATAACATAGTGGGTGAAGCTTCCGATGGGGCCCTATAAGGCATTCTTTCTGCAAGTGTAACCAAACTTTGTCTCCCACCTAAAACTTATGTGGCACCCGATGTTGATCATGGCACTGCTTATACTTGGAATTAGACTTCTATAGAATATCCTAAACCTATTGGCGGATGTGCTGGATCCGCTCAATGAACTGGGTGGATTTGTCAGCTTCTAGTGGATCAGGGTATGAGTTGGTCAAGGTGGTCACCATGGGTAGTGCAACATCCATGGGGCTCAATGGTTGGAATCCCAACCCCACATAAAATGGGTTGTGGCCAGTTGAGCTATGAAGGGCTCGATTATAGCTATGTTGGACATAGGGAAGACTCTCATCCCATGTGTGGGGATGTTTTGAATTTTACATGCATAGGATATGTACGATCATCCAATTGATGACCTCAATTTGGCCATCTGTCTGGGGGTGGAAGGTAGTGGATTTGGTGAGCTTGGTATCCAACAGTGACCAGAGGCTCGACCAGAATGTGCTGAGGAAATGACTATCACAGTCTGAGATAATGGTTTGTGGGATCCCAAAATGTACCCATACTCGTTCAAAGAAGATCTTGGCAGTGGCTTATGTTGTGATGTTCTTCTTGCAGGCAGCTAGAATCACCATCTTGGAAAAGCGATCAACAACCACAAAAACACAATCATTTCCCTCTTGGTGGACGGGAGGCCTAACATGTAGTCCATTGAGATGGATTCCCACAGCCTTTCAGGAGTAGGAAGAGGGGTGTATAGGCCATGTTTCTTAGTGTTCGGTTTAGCAATAGCACAGGTGGTGCAGGACCTGATATACTTTCCGACATCCTGTCAAAGTTTCGACCAGTAGAAATTTTTCTGCAGCACTGCCACTGTCTTTTTGACACCAAAGTGTCCTTCCACCCGAATTTAGTGAGCTTCCCAAATTAGCTTCTCGTGCTTTCTTGATGGAACCCAAAGATGGCCCAGACAACAAAACAACCCATCTTGAAGATGGAAATTAGCAACCATTGAGTTTGTTCCCAACAATTGGTAGGTGGTGGAGAAGTAAGGGTCTGTCTCGTAGAGGTGGGTCCATCCAGAGGTCTCGTGGCCGCAAGAGTCTATCACCGTGGTGAGTGTCGTGATTGGAGGTCGACTGAGGCAATCAAAAACTCGGTTGGTACTTCATGTTTTATACTTGATGTTGATATGGAATTGTTGTAAGTATGTGGACCACTTCTGTTGGCGGTCATTCTGCAATTTTCCTTGGGTCTGCATGAACTGTACTGGCTTGCAATCAATGTGGATGATTGTCTCCTTCCCAAGAATGTAATGTCTCCACTGGCGGTAGGCTTTCAAAATGGAGTACATTTCTTTGTCGTAAGTAGGGCACTTACGGACAACATCTGATAGTGTCTCACTATGATATGCCACGGGGTGGTCGTTTTGAGTTAGAACGACGCCCACAGCATAGTCTGGAGCATCTGTCTCGATCTCAAAGGGATGTTGCAGGTCTGGTAATGAAAGTACTGGGGATGAGCACAAACGATTCTTCAAGTCATCGAAGTCTTGTTGTTGGGACAGACCCCACACAATGTTTTTTGTACCTCCACCCCTAGTTACTTGGTTAAGGGCCCATGCGATATGAGAGAATTCCAACATGAACCTGCGATATAAATTGGTAAGGCCCAAGAAGCTCAAAAGTTCAGTGAGTGTGGTTGGGGCTAGCCAGTCACGGATGACCTGGATCTTGTCTAGATCCACATGCACACCATGAAAATCAATGATGTAGCCTAAGTAATGGACCATGTCCATGTCGAAGGAGCATTTTTCCAAGTTTTCATATAGTTTGTGTTATCGCAAGGTGTGCAGAACCTGTTGAATATGCTACAAGTGTTATACCCAAGTATTTTTGTAGATGAGGATGTCATCCGGATACACCACTACAAAATTATTGGTGAAAGGTCATAGGATGTCGTCCATCATCCTCATAAAATTTGTTGGAGCATTTGTCAAACCAAAGGGCATGACCAGCCATTCAAAAATACCTTCTTTTGACTTGAAGGTGGTCTTCCATATAGATGTTTGTTCTATTGGGACCTGGTGGTATCCGGACCTCGGATCAATCTTACTGAAGTATTTGGCCCTATGAGATGATCAAGAAGGTCGTCGATTCAGGGAATCGGGTACCAGTTTCGGACTATGATTTTATTCAGGTCTCAGTAATCAATGCAAAGTTGCCATGTTCCATATTTCTTCTGCACCAGCATCATTGGGCTCCCATAAGGCAATGATATGGGACGTATGTGCCCCTTGTGGAGAAGTTTTTGGATCTGCCTCTTTATCTCCTAGTTTTCTAACAAAGAGTGACGGTAGACTAGCCCATTAGGTAGCAGTGCGCCTAGGGTTAGATCGATGGGAAACTTGACCTGGAAGTGCAGAGGTACCCCGGTAGGAGAGGAGAAGATATTTGACTATTCTTCCACAACCTTATCCACTTGCTTCTGTTGTGTGGAGAGATTGGCCACGGAGGCCCTAGATGTGGCTATGATCTTTCGCTCACTCTGAGAGAGAACCATGAAGAAGACAAATTTCCCAGACTGAGATATGACCTTCCTTCACTTCTTGGCAAAGATCAAGGACATATAACTAGGAGGGACTTCCTCAGGTATCATGTACAATTTTCTTTTCAAAGTAATAATAACACTACGAGGCCTAGACTCATATACAACATGATGTTTCCATTAATAAGTTTGGCCCAAATGAACATTACAAACTTTGAGAGGAGCAACATCACACAATACCTCATCTTTGAAGGGATTGATTTCGTACAACAGTCGACACTGTTGGCTGATGCAGAGATCGCTTTCTTGGCAGATCCATCCAATGGTGTAGGGTTGTGGGGGCGGCATTATTAGTAGGGCCAACCGCTTGATGTCCTATTCTAATATGAGGTTCTTCTGGCTACCAATATCATCGATGAAGTGCAGTGGGGTGCCTTTTACCCGCATCTATGAATGGAAGAGGCGCTCGCCTTATTTTGGCTCGTCTGTTTCACCAGGATGGAGCTTGGTGGTAGAAAAAGTGGCACTGGGTTCCACGTCAATGATCTGTCTTCCCCTTTCTGGTTATGACTCAGAGTTAGAACCTGCATCTGATTCATAGGCTTTCACTTCGTCCATCAACGACTTCTTTAAGAGGCAGTCAACAGTGTTATTCCAAGGGCTCTTATGGAAGTCGCACCACTTCCCTCTATCTTTCTTTGTCTTTCCAGTGTCCTTATTTTCTTGCGGCTTGGACTGGTAGTCCTAATATTTTCCATCTTTTCTATGTTCTTTGTTTTTTGGGTTGGGGCCACCCCTTCCTGGATTTTTCCATGAGGGGTTCCCAGGCCCAAATTGCCGTGTCTTTTGTTTGAGCTTCTGCTCAATTTTGACAGTATATAGGTAGGTCGTGCCCAAGGACAAGATGTCCAAAAATTCCATTTCGGTCTAGACGTATCTATGCAAAGCACCACAATACTTGAGCACCATATGTCACTCTGAATATTTGATACCCATCTTGGTGTGCAATGTATGGAAGATATTTGTGAACTCTAGCACTTCTTGGTCTCTTTCTTGCCGCAGTGTGGTCCATTTGGTATACAAGTCATCATAACTTCCAACAAGGTAGTATGTTTCCTTAATAGAATCCTTGAAGTATTCTCATGCAGTCGCAAATGTAAATAATGAGGGTTCCTATGTTTCCTTTTTCTTACAGAAATTTTCCCACCAATATTTGACATGGGGATGGTCTTTGAGGAGTGCAAAAGTAATCTTTTCTCTATTCGAAGAGTTATTGATAGAAAAATACCCTTCTAGTAGATTCAGCCACTTTTCTACAACATCCGCATCTATATGACCTTCAAATATAGAAATATCTAAGTTGATTTGTACCTTGAAGGGGGTGGCGTTTCCACTCGAGGAAGATGTGTCGCCTATTGGTAGTCGTCAAAGGATTTGCATGAAACTATCCATCATCTCGTTCCTTTGTTGCGTGAGGGATTCCTCAAGAAAAATTTTGAAAGGATCTCATGTCCCATCATATTTGTTTTCTCCTGCCATGAGAGGTCTCTTGGGTGTGCGAGAGATTTTTTCCTCAAGAGAAACAAGCTTGAGACCCAATTCTTTGTACCCTGACCTCATTGGGGACATGCATTAAGACGAAAAGAAGAATATCGCTCTGATACCATTGATCTGGATTTTATGAGAAGAATAAAATGAATACAAATTATTAAGATATTCTTAACACAGAACAACATAGATACAATAAAACTATTTTTCTATTCAATAACGAAATAAGTTGAAACTGTAAAATGCAGCGGAAAACAAGCTTGCTGGAATGGTGGTGGCTTATCTCTAAGAAGAGATGTGACGGTTGTGCTCATTCAAAAGAAGATGATTACAATGAGGATCTGAAGGCCTTTTTTACAATAAATGGGAATTTCAAAAACCCTATACATCCAAAAACCTAACCCTAGGAGATTAAGCACCAAAAGTCATGTGGGCCCCGTTTGGGTAAGTTAGTACATCAACTTCCCGGGGTCGTAACTTTTGCATACGATCTTCGTTTTAGGCGCACGATATCCCGTTGGAAAGGTATCATCAAGGAGATTAATTTTGGGGGCTCAATCATGCCTTATAATATCATTGAGAAGCTCTATCCTGAAAAACCTTCATTTAGGCCCTCAAAATGGCCCCGAAAGTTAAAACTGCTAAAAATAGTAAATTGACAAAATTGCCAGAAAACTGTTTTGAGCAAGTTGGAAAAGGTAGGTGGCCACCGATATCTACCTAGATCAAGAAATTTCATGAATAATAAACAATAAGAAATATATTAAAGTGAATTTTATTGAATGATCATCCCTTAAATATTGAATTGCTTCAATTACTTTCCATAATTCTATTAGCTCATCATATAATGGCTCCAAATAAGCATCGATTGTATCTAAATTCACACTTTTATTTTCTGGTATAATCAATGATAGCATTAATAAAAATGGTTTAGTTTCTAGCCATGGAGGCAATTTATAATTTATTAAAAACACTAGCCAAGTTGACCATTTCGTACTTTGATCTGAGAATGGGTTCACCCCATCTAGAGCCAAACCCAACCTTATATTATAAGGATCTTGAGAAAAATCAGCCCATCTGTTATCAAATTCCATCCATGTCTTAGAATCAGGCACATGTCATTGTTTTCCATCAATGCTCTTATTTTTGGCATGCCATTGCATAATTTCAACAATGTATGTGCACCTATACATTTGGAGTAATTGTGGGATTATCGGAAAGTGGAAAAGAAACTTTCTAGGAACCACAATTGATTTCAACCCTATTCTATACTAGGCTTTATGACATTTCATACATTCACTCTCACTTGCAAGATTATTGTGAAATAATACACAACTATTTTGAAATAATACACAACCATTCACACATGTGTGGATTTTTTCATACCCTAAGCCTAGCTTAGTGATTTTCTTTTTACATTGAATTTGTTTTGTTGGCAATGTGGATTCAGGTGGTAACAACGAACTTAATAAATCCAATAGATAATCTACACTCTCATTTTTCCAACCAAACACCACTTGCAAGTTAATAATTTGAAGGATTGTTGTCAAATGACTTAACTTACAATTAGCATACACATGATTTAAAGCATAGATGATTTTAGGAGATAAATTTCACAAATGAGCTAATTTTCCATGGTTTTTCCCAAAAAAAGATTCTCCAATTTCCATTTTTTCTAAAAATGATTCGCCCAAATTCCATAGAATAAATTAATTTTACCTTAAAAATCACAAAAAAATTATAGAAAATATATAAAATCCTTAGAAATTTGAATATTTTTACAAAACTATCGCAAAAGATTTCACATTTTTCATATTAAGGACTAGTAATATTAGCCCATGTTTCTACATTTTAATATAAATTTCCATCCTTAAAATCATCCCTAGTTTAAAGCATCCTCCATCAGCTTGGCCCAATATTCGTTTAGACCCTCATTCAACATTCTATCAACTTCAAACCCTTCATCTAACATTATTGCCTCTTCATCTATGTTTGGTGCCACTTCATCTATGTTTGTTTCATTTTCATCTCTCACACTCTACAATTCTAACATATCTTCATAATAATTATAATCCCAAGGGCTTATACCACTATGCCCATATCTTATCATATGTCGAAAAATCACATTTATTTTTTTCACCTTTCCACCAAGACAATCATTACATGGACATGGATATTTGTCCATGACCTTCTCATCGTCTACTCTCTCATTATATGCATGGTATTCATCTGTACTCAACCTTCGACGTTGATCCATATTTAATTTTCTTCATTCCAATTTTAATTTAGTTTCCTATTTTAAGAAAAAAAAAAAAGAAATCGGAACACCAAGAATCTATTGCATCCCTACAACCACACCATTAATATTCAATCCCCCCCCAAAAGAAAAAAACTACCTATGTGGACATACCAAACCAAATCCTTGTTAACAACTGAAGAGCTCAAGAAAAATGAAAAACATGAATCCAAAGAGCTAAGGTGAGTGTTAGATTTAACTAGTTTTACCAAAGTTAATTCTACTTCTATAAGTCGACACACTTCAACAGGCCCCATTCACCTCAATTCTTGTGCAAATTGAAATGGACGTATAGTTAAGGAGGAAGATTTAGTGTAAGGATAACCTATATCTAGATTCAATAGAATGCATTGGTAGTTTTCCTTCCATTCAATCATACCATGATCAAATATTTGTAGTTGTATATAGATTATATTAAGGTGAATCTATGTAGAATCTATGTAGTAGTAGTAGTAGTAGTAGTAGTAGTAGTATATATATATATATATATATATATATATATATATATATATATATATAGAAATGATT